>VDFB02105948.1:0-122734 GCA_007258455.2 Sequoia sempervirens
TCTCATGGCCAAAAGACCCCTAAATACATGTCTCTCTCTTCCCTTTATCCATCAGTAGCTTAGAAGACAAATTAGAATAGTTCTTTGCAATTATAGAAACTAAATCACTATAAAAATTCCAAATTCTAGTAACATGTTTAAAACTCGCAAGTGTAATTACAAGTAAGGAAACCTGCCTAATGACTAGTTCAAACAAGAAATTATGCATAACCCAATGGTTATTAGAAGTCCACAAATAGCCAATCTAGATAGAAATCCCTACAAATTTCAGCTTGCTAGAAAATTCCCCCAAAGATTCAATTCACTTGGAAAACCACACTCTGTACCTAGTTGATATCATCCTACATCATACTTATATTATTCAAGAGTGAGTAAGCCCAATCCTACTAATGTCACACTTACATCATGTTGACATCATCATCAAAATTATTCATCAAAGTTGATTTTGAAGAAGTCCCAATTCACATGGTTATACCCATAAATCCACTTGGCTACATGATTCCCACAAATACAAAAAAAATCATATGAACTGGTTCATTGAATAAAATTTGGTTCACTTGAATTTACCTATAAGTTTGGTTACATAATAGGAGTTTGCAAGTCCGATTGCAATCCCAATGTCTACAATTCTATTTACAGCCTTAAATTCTACAAGTCGAATTATAGCCCCAAAGTCTGCAAGTATGGTTGCAAACGAAAAAACCTACAAAGCTAGATGCAGACTAAAAACCTATAAGGCTATAACTTCATCAATTTACCCAATATTTACCAAATTTAAATTACAAATACCCATTAAACTCTTCCACAAGATGGTGTCTTCAATTTTCCCAAATTCAACCCATAAATGCCTCCAAAAGAAAACTACCAATTTACCAAGAAAAACTAAACCAAAATTGCAAAACTAAACTTTTTTTTTTAGTTGATGTTGATCACTTATGCACCTAAATGCTCCTACATCAAACATGTTGAGTAATAATTTTGTTAGCATGGGCTCACAAAATAGGGCTAATTTGTAGAACTTCCATTATAGGTTGTAAACAACCTACAATAGACCCTAATACTACAATAAATCCATTAGAAGACTTATTCCTTCAACTCTTCCAACATCTAGTTAGGAAGAAAACCATCCTCCACCAAGTGTGTTATTCATCCCTCTCTCCTCGCATGGACTTATGACCACCATAGTCTGACCTCCACCTCTCCTTCTCTTCTCACTTTCCTCAACTCCTTTCATATCCTTGTGGGATTCAACCCACCATAGATTGACCACCTCCACTTAAAGTCTCCTACAACCTCCTCCAAACTCACTATATCATCTAAATACACCTCTCCTTCAACATCCTCTACTACAACATCTATTATATTTTCTTCCTTTGCTACCCCATGCTTCACAACCAACATCTCTATACTTTTTTTCTCTACGCTTTTCATCATATTCATGTCCTCCAAATGACATTCCACAAATTTGTCTACATCTTCATATTTATTATCCTCTACCTTTGTTGCAACACCACCCTCAAATACAACTTCTTGTTGGTATGTGGCAACTGATCATGCAAATATTGTACACTCGTAATTTACCCTCACTGAGGTTTGGGGCTAGGTCGGGCCCTAAGTGGGGGTTTGAGGGTGGTAGCCACCGATAGTGGGGGTTCGGGGGCAACAACCCCCAACAACAGGGGTTTGGGGGCAACAACCCCCAACAACAGGGGTTTGGGGGCAACAACCCCCAATAGCAAGGGTTCGAGGGCACAACCCTCGAATTTTTTTTCCCCGTTAACATGTCAAGGTTTTCCCGCTAACACATCAAGTTTTTCTCGCTAACACGTCAAATTAAAAAATGACTTTGTAAAACCCTAATTTTAGAAGCTTCCAAAAAGCTTATAAGTGGTTGGGATGTAAGTTGCGGTGTGTGTGATTTGCGAGATTGTAATCAATTTTGCATTGGATAATAAAATTATTGGGTAGCTAAGTTTTTGTGGATGTATCCCATATTGGGTGAACCATGTTAAAAAAAAATTTTGATCTCTTTTGTATTATTCTTCATTGTTATGTCTAGGTTATTTAATCTACATACAATTGTCAATGTTTATTGCTCCATTTTGTTTGAACCCTAACACTTCTTTCTTCTCTTTTTCAATGCCTTCACTGAGGCATGCCTTTCTTGCAACCTCACTCACCACACTCTTCATGCCCTCAACAAGATATTTTTTTCAACTTCACCTTCTACTACAATATTTTCCTCTTACACTTCACACACAAGTTCATCATAGACAAACCCATGTCCTCTTCTTTCATTTTTTCCACTATTTCTCTAGTTTCTCTCAACCCTTCCAAAATATTTCTCGTCTCACTAATATCAACCTTGTATATTCTCTCTTGAAAAGGAATGAAATCCCTAAATCATTACCCATGGCTAACCTCATACTCTTCCTCGTTATCATATTCACACATGCGCACTCAGGCATACACCAACTCACATGTCTCTTTTAGTAGCAACACATCCTCTTTCATACCTGCAATAAAAACTCACTCTCACACCTATCCTCTACCCAACAAATATTTCTAAAAAAATCCTCTTTCTTCATCTACCAACTCTCTCTTAGTGGAGGAACTTTGTGTACCTTCTACCTAACCTCAATCTCTGCTAGAGGACACCCCACAACCCCACTCTCTTCTATAGTTATATGAATCTTGCAGCCACTCACACACACACACTTAGCCTCTACCCAATAGGAACTTCTAGAAGATTCCATCTTTGTTTTCTTTACCTACTTCCACCATGGAGGGTACCCTTGCACCATCTACCTAGATTTAGTTCTTGTTGGAGGATATCCAAATATCTCCCATCTCTCAAACTCTCTCATCACGCAATTCATCCAACACTCTCAACACATCTCACTATGCTCCTTAACCAATAACACTCTCTTTAGCACTCTTCTTAGCAACCACAATGCTCTACAACACACCTCATCATAGCTCCCAAAAAACTCACCACTTCTATCCTCACAACACACTTCAATGCATTCATTCTCTCAATATCAACACCTCCAAAAATACTACCTACTTTGATACCATTTGATCCAATCAAGGTTAGGTGGCCTTATCAAGATATCCAACCTTATAACCACAACCATTTACAACACATAGAAAGACAAATTAAATAGGAAATAAATACAAACCATTTTATTCATGATTTAGAGCATACATTTATGTGCATATTACAAATTCAACCTTGTACTCATGACATTTATTTCTCTCACATTTTGCATTCTCAACTTTGCACCATCTTTGCTAGAATTCTTTCTCCACTAGCTCTCATCCCACTAAACCCTCTACTATTTTCCCTAGCAATCATCTCTCTTCCTTAGCTTCTTTAAAAGATTCTTGGTCTCTACCTTCTTGTGGCCAAAACACCCCTGAATGCATGAATCTCTCTTCTTTTAATTCATACATGGCTAATAAGATAAATTGAAATAGCTGTTGGAAGTTGCATAAACGAAATCGCTACATAAATGCCAAATTCTAGTAGCACGTAAAAATCCCACAAATGAAATTACAAGTAGGGAAACTCAAAAATACAATAGCAAGTGAAAATATGCAAATGATCGATTCAAAGAAGAAATTTTGCATACTCAATGTCTATCAAAAATTCACAAATTTATCCAATCTAGAAAAACATTCTCATAAATTTCTATTCACTAGTGAATTCTCACAAAAAGAAAGTTCACTTGGAAAACCCCACACTCTAAGATTGTTTGATGTCATCCTACATCAATCCTATGTAATTTGAGGGTGAGTAAGCCCAATCCTATTGACATTATGTTGATGTCACCATTAGAACCAATTCTGAAGAAGTTTGATTCACATGGTTTGACCCATAAATCCACTTGGTTAGGTGATTCTCACAAATGTGAAAAAGTTCATATGAACTAGTTCATTGAATAAAATATGGTTCACTTGACTTTACCTATAATTTTGGCTACACAACAAAAGTCAACAAGTCTAGTTGCATCCGCAAAGTCTACAAGTCTAGATGTAACCCCAAATTTCATTAGCCCAATTGCAGCCCCAAAGTATGCAAATTTGGTTGTAAAAGAAAAACCTACAAAGCTAGATGGAGACTGAAAACCCCCAAGTCTATAACTTCATTAATTTTTGCCCAATCTTCACCAAATTTAAACTAAAAATGCCCATTAATCTCTTCTACAATGTGATGTCTTCAATTTTTCCAAATTCAATCCATATATGTCTCTAGAAGAAAACTACCAAAACTAAGCAAAACAAAACCAAAACTATAAAACAAAACTTGAATTTTTTTTCAATTGATGTTGATTTCTCGTGCACTCAGATGCCCACACATCAGATAATAATTGAAGGTTACATTAATATAAATAAATAATTGATTCCTTTACACAAATGTAGTTTTAAATAATATGATATAATATATTATAATTAATTTAATTTAGAGTTGTGATAGATTCTATAACAAAAATAAAAAATTAAAAGTAATAAAATTATTTGATTGAATTGAGTGGTTTATATATAGTTGTCCACTATTTGAACAGAAAATTTGAACAGTAACTCAAAATTGCAACTTCTTTGATATGTAGGAAGCAAAGTAATGAAATATAAACTAGGCCTTTCTTAGAATTTGCTAGGTCAATTATGTAATTTTTGAAAAATGGCCTAGATTAGATACAAAAATTACAAATATCAACCATGTATGAAAATGATCTTTGACTTACATGCTTCATCTAGCATTATGGATATTTTTTTTTAAATCTAAAATTTTAAATTCACCTACCTTGATTTTTTGAACCTTCATAAAAACTTGGTTGTATGGTCAAGATTTTTCCAATGGCCAATAATATGTCTCCTATTTTTTATATTTATAGAACACAATTAAGGTTCTAAACCCATTACATATAGTGGCCATAAAGGAAAAAGAAGAGAGATTCATGAGATATTAGACTACCAAACATTACAACCAAGAAAGAAAAAATAGAGATCACTAGATCAAAAAAAAATGAGTATATCCAACAAAAGAATAATAGAAAACCATAGTAGATACAATGATTACTTATCAACAAGCTTTTCTAATACACTTATTTCCTATCATTCATAGTTGAGGATTTTGATTTTATCAATAAGAGTAACCCCCTCATGAATTTTCTTCACATATTTGGAATTTCCCTTCACCTCTAGCCTCTTGGCTCTAGTTATGTTGGGTATCCCTTTCTACATCACAATTTCACTATTGTCTAGTTTCTTGTCTTTCATCTTTTCCAACTCAAACCGGAGAACAGATAAGGTGGTAAGAAAATTTTTAATAGTTTCTTTGTTGATAGCAATTATCTCAGGCATGTTTCCTTTTTGGTTTCTTGATTTTATTTAGTTAATTCATGTCTTGATCAAGTGCTTTTGATTTTTGAAAGGTTCTACAAAACTTATTTACATCTTCCTAGATATTCTCCTCAACCTTTTACCTATTCCACCGCACGTTTTGATTGTAATGATCTTTTTTTGGTTGCTAAATTTTGATTTTGGATACACTTATCTTGGAGAGATGTCATTTCATTACATTGTTATGGAGGATGACACTTTCTTATAATTTATTAACCTTGACTTCCAATGTATTGCAAGATTTGCATATAAAGTTATTTTTCCCTATCTTGTTTTGGTTCAATTGAGGGTCAATAGGAGGTTTGTCTAAGGGATTAGTTGGCATAGTAGGGGAGGGAGTTTTTGACTTTATAGGATATGGGGAGGGATCCTCCATTGATTTTGAGACTGGTATGGTTGGACCTAGATGGGGGGACCTAGATGGAGGGAACTAGAGGAAGCCTCCTTACTAGTGTTATTCTTTAGCTAAGAGGGATCTAATTGGGAGGGGATAGGGGAAGACTTCATTTGGCGGTTTTCCTTTTTTTGGTCATGTTTTTTCTTCCCCTTATGTATAGGATGAATATTACAAGGAGTTTTACCAGTCGTAGGAGGGTTACAAGAAGGGGAAGATCCAAAAGGATCAAGGGAAATGATATTTTTTCCCTTGTCATTGGCAATTTGAGGGTGAGGAATTTCAACTTTAGACATCTTATCACTTTTATTAGTCATAGGGATGAGGATTTTAACCATCAAAGGGGTTTAATTTTCTCTTCATGGTGATTTTTAACTTTTTAGGAGTGGGGTTGAATCAAGAGTGATGGAGAACTAGGGATGAGTTATATATATGGGGAATGGGAAGAAATTTTGGGGTAAAAGCCAACTAAAAGTGGTAGAGGTAGTAGACTAACCCTAATACAAGGGGAGTTCTTTTTTACCAATTACCACCTAAAGAACTAAATTCTCAAGGGAAGTAAAAAATCAAAAGATTAAATTCAATTTCATACCATTTCTTACATGGTTCAATATAGGGAAAAGGTAAGATTAGAAACATGTGTACCTTCCCTCCAAAGAGATGTATATCATCAACACCTCTACCACTATTTTCCAGGATCTTGGAAGAGTCTCTATTAAACCCATTTTGTAGTCTCTCCACCTTTTCGACCCTCTTCAAGATTTTCTTCATAGCATTGTGATTGTGACCCTTGATTTTATTTGGAAGGCATTCCCCATCCATCCAAATTTTATTGCCATGGTAATCAATTCCTTGAAAACATTGAAGGATATTCCTTTTATGTCAATTATGCCAACTTTATAGGATTTAAAAATTTCTCTAGACAATATAGTGTCATTCCCATTCATAGCTTCAATGTATTATGTGAGGTTACCTCTCCTTAGAATATCACATACCTCTACATTACTAGAAACATTATCACAATTTGACAACTCAATTCTTATCAAATACCCTCCCATGTTGTCACTCAATGAAATGGTAATGTTATTAGCAACTTTTTTTTATCGCACCTTAATTCAATGCCTACATTTATAAAATGAAATGAATATGGCTGAGTGAGCTTCCAACCTATCTTACCATTATTACTCAAGTTAAGACCATCCTCTCTACTTGTGTCAACCATATGACAAGGTAATATTACCTATTCAATATTAATTATTTTGCATCACTTCCTCACTTATTTGAATTCTTATAATAAGAAGTATAGAAATAATATATTACCATTAGCTTATCCCCTTTTATGTGGCCTCCAAAGCTGGCTAATAAGTCCACCAAATAATTTTCTTCTCTAAAGATGTGGTTGGATTTACCACCTTCAAACTCCCTTTGGATTTTTTTATTTCCTTAATGATATCTCTATAGGACCAATAGGGGTAGCTTTAGCATTAATCATATCTACAAAGTGTTTGGAATCCCCTTCTATTATAATTTTATGTATGTATTTTTTCATCCAAAATAATCCCTTGAAGAGCCATTGAGGCTTAAACATAATTATTGGTTTGAAAACTAAGTTTCGTAGAGAATGTTCAAAGAACACCAATACACTGATAGGGGGGGTGAATTAGTGTATTCATTTTTTTATCAAATTAAAACAAAAGACAAGACTTAAGATCACACAAAAATATCACACGCAAAGAAGACACCAGATATACATGAAAAACCCAATGTGGGAAAAACCACGGTGAGAATAGTTGTTAGGACCTACTGTCCTAATCTAGCCTCATAATAAAAGATCTATTACATATGTTTTGTAAGCACCAACTTATAGGTACATTGACACCCAATATAATTTTTTGAGGCACCAACCTCTAGGTACATTGCACACCTAATTGAGCATCAACTCAATCTTTATAAGGCACCAACCTGTACAACATTACAAGTTCATATATGATGATACTAGTTCTTCTTAAACCTAAGAATGCACCTTTCCAATTCATAATTTGGACTCTCTTCATCTGCTATTCACCTATCTCTTTTCAATCTTACAAAGATCATCACCTTCATAGCTTTTCATCACAAACCATATATTCTACCATACATGAAAAACCATTCAATTCAGTAACCTCTGTCTATTCCCATAATCTACATTTGCATCTCCACTATACACATGATATGTCAAAGTTCTATATTCAAACAACCAAGTTCACATTTTCATTCTGACCATGACAGTAACTATTTTCTATAGTTACACAAACCCTAACTACTTTGTAGTCCCTTGAAACCATCACTTTTATGATTTTTTATAAATACATTTAAATCAGCTTCAACTCTATAATTTCCCATCAAATTTTATCTTCAAGAAGTAATTGTTACCTCGCTTTGAATATCGGCCATTGATCTTGCCTTCACCACCATGATCTGATGGTCTTCATAAAAATTCTTCAACTTTAAAACTTGGTCATTTGATTAAAATTCCTTTAAATATGTGTCATAGATTTTTCAAGTGAATATATTGCTTTGGATGGATTTAGACTAAGCTACATCATCATGGACACACGTCAACATTTTGTATTTTTGTAGAGCCATCATAGGGACCCACCAATCCTTCTACGAAGAAGCAGAAATATGCCATCTATCTCGCAGACATCATCTTAGACACACATCATCATTTCATGTTCCCACAAAGCTAAAACAATGACCCACAATCCCCTTTGTGGAGTAGCAGAAGTGTGTCATTTGTCCTACACACGTCATGTTATACACATGGAGCCATTTCGCACTATCCCACTTTTCACCTTTGATCCTCCCTATCCATCACAACCATCGATCTTTGCAAAGCTAAGAACTTTTAAACTCAATCCCATCAGAAACATGGCAAGATTCTATGTTTCCCCAATCAAAAAGATTGGACCCACCAAAAGGCTTGTGGACATGTGAAAACCATTTGTTCTTTATATTTAAATGTGCACCGTTGATCTTTATTGTATTAGCCATCATTGTACTATCATCACTAGGGACATGTGTAAGCATGCCATGGGTCCGTAAGGTCCATATAGGGACCCACCATGTCCTTTGTAGAGTAGCAAAAACTATTTAATCTACCTGAAAAGATCTTGGTCGTTTCTAACTTGCTCAAACAAATATTAAGCCTAAAACTTAGGAAAGACTAAAGTCCTTGCTTTTCAGTTAACCGATAAACATTAGAACAAAGGCTTGGTAACACGATGACTCATAGGACTTAAGTTATAACTTAAGCAAATGGTAACCGTTGATTTCCAATCAATGCAAAAATAGAAACATTGTGTGACGACATGGCTGAAAACCTTTAGGGTTTAACTGAGAAACCCTAGTAATGGCCAAGAGAAAATATAATTTAATTCTTAGCTCACTACTTATCATCTGGACTTGTAGATCATACTTTTGAAAAGAACTCAAAAAAACCATATCAATTTTTTTGTATATTTCCTCCACAAACCACCGAATCTACCTACATCAAGACTATGCAACATCTAAGCAACTTTTACAACGTTGCTTGACAACATTTGCAAATTTTTAGGACCTAAACTAAGCAATTGAAAACAATCTTCTTGAGCTAGTCCACTGACATCAATGACCATAATGACTACCCTTTGTTATCAATGACAACAATTCCAACAATCTCCCCCTTTTTCATTGATGGAAACATCTAAAAATGGAAACACCTAAAAAACTTTGAAAAATGGCAACATCATTCATACTCCCTCTTTCTGTACAATTGCATTATTCACCCTGCATTCTCTCTGCATATAAATTTTTCTTATACTCCCCTAGAATAAAATTGACCATTGTAATTCACTATTCTCCTTAGAAACACCTTGCATACTATACTCTCCCCCTAACACCAATTACAAAAGCATACCTCTACATACTTTTCTCCCATTTTCTATACTCTCCCCCTTTGATAGCAATTACAAAGGGATAGACTAGGGATAAATAATTACTCTGTTATGCTCCCCCTGGATGAATACTTTTTATATTCAAGTAGAGATAGGAGAAGGAACAACTCCTAATTTCTCTCTGAGTTGTTCAAATGACTCCTTTGGAAGGGGTTTGGTAAATATATCTGCCAGTTGATCTTTTGTAGCCACAAATTCCAATTTGACTTCCTGTGCAACAACTTTTTCCCTAAGAAAATGATAATGGATATGTGCTTGGTTCTCAAACACATAACAAGATTCTTTGATATATTTATCACACTAGTATTTTAACAACAAATAGTAAGTGGCCCATCAAAATTCACCTTAATACCTTATAGTGTTTGTTTCATCCACAAAACTTGAGTACAACAAGATACAACAACAATATATTCAATTTAAACTGTAGATAAAGAAACTAACTATTGTTTCTTAACCATGCTACCAATCTATCTCCTAGAAATAATGCACTACAACTAGTGCTCTTTCTATCATCCACACAACCAGCCCAATTTGCATCAGTGTATGCAGTCAAAGTGAAATCATTACCAACATGATATCTAGACCATATTCTAAAGCACTCTTTAAGTATCTGAAAATCCTCTTCATGGATTTGACATGTGTCTCCTTAGGATCAGCTTGAAATCTAGCAACCATGCAAACAACTTGCATGATATCATGCCTTATTGTTGTCAGATAGAAGAGACTTCTAATCACGAATCTTTATAATGATTGATCTACTAAATCAAACACATCATCTTTGTTGAGCTTACATCCAATGACCGTAGGTGTGCTAACTAGCTTGCAATCTTCCATCTTTTATTTCTTCATAATTTCTTTCACATACTTAGTCTAGGAAATGAAAATCACTATATCTAACTAATTTACTTGTAAACCAAGGAAAAATGTTGATTCTCCTAACATGGACATCTCAAACTCTTTTTGCATTGCAGTAGCAAAAACTTTCCACATCTCATCATAGTTGCTACATTATCATCAACATAAACAATCACAACCAATATATGTTCACCTTCATATTTAAAATATAATTGCTGATAGAAATACTTTTATTATACCCATGTTGTTGGAGATATTTGTCCAACTTGGAATACTAAGCCCCAAGGGCCTATTTTAAACCATACAAATCCTTTTTTAGTATGTATACATAATCTTTGTTTTTTAATCATAATAAACCCTTCAAGTTACTCCATATAAACTTCCTCATCTAAATAACCATTAAGAAATGCAGATTTTACATCCATCTAGTATACTTTGAAGTTCTTATAAACTAAATATGTAAGAAACATTCTAATATCTTCAAGTCTAGCTACCAGTGCAAATGTCTCATAAAAATATATACCCTCAACTTGAGCATAGCCCTTGCAGACTAATCTAGCTTTATTTCTTGTTATCTTTCCATCTTCATTCAGTTTATTCATGAATACCCATTTTGAGCCTATTATATTCTTATCAACAGATGTAGGAAAAATTTCCCAAGTCTGTTTTTTCTCTATTTGACTAATTTCTTCTCTCATGGTTTCAATCTAACTTTCATCCTTACTGGCTTCTTCATAAGATTTAGGCTCTATTTTAGAGAGTAAAGAATATTTTACCGTTCTTGTTGTGCAATCTTTCTTCTTGTCATGACACCATCAGATTTCTTTCCAATAATTTGCTTCTCAAAATGATCTCTTTGACAAATTTGGGTGGAGCTTTTGGAGTATTGATTGGTTTCTCTTCTTCATCAGCATCACTCTCTTCTTGTGACTCTTTTGAAAATTCTTATTTTCTTCATAAGTGGGTACTTTTGAATACATGTCATCTTTATGTAATAACTAAGAGTAATCTTCATCCACTCTAACACTCACACTTTCAACTATCTTTTGTAACCTTTTAATGTAGCACTTATAAGCTTTGTTTGTAGTTAAATAACCCAAAAATATTCTTTTATTATATCTTGTCTCAAATCTACTCAAAGTATCTTCATCCCTTTTTATAAAAAATCTGCTTCTAAAATACTTCACAGATGCAGATCTTCCTGTCCATGATTCATATGGAGTATTATCATGATCTTATACTAATTGTGCTATATTAAGAATGTAAATAGTAGAATGAACTACTCCCTTCCAATATCTATTAGGTAATTTGGCTTCATTCAACATTATTCTAGCCATCTCTTGAATAGTTTTGTTCCTTCTCTCAACAACTCCATTTTGTTTAGGTGTTCTAGCTGTAGAGAAATGTCTTATAATTCCATGTTTTCACAATACTTATCAAATTCGTGAGAATTTAATTCTCCACCTCTATAAGACCTTAAACATTTAATCCTTGAACCAATCTCATTCTCAACCATAGCTCTAAAAAATTTGAATCTTTCTAAAGCTTGAGATTTTTCTGTAAGAAAATTTACCCATATCATTATTGAATAATCATCTATCAACAATATGAAATGCCTTTCTCCATTGATGCTTTTAGTTCTTTTTGGTCCACACAGATCTATATGTCAACTCCTGGAGCTTAGAAGTTGAAAATTCTCTTATCTCGAATCTAATCCTTGTTTTCTTTCCTTCAAGGAATTCTTTACAAAAAGTACTTGTTGGTTTTCCAATATTAGGTATGTGTCTAACTGCATTCTTCTTGTTTACTTTCAATAGATGGTAAAACTTAATGTGACCCATCCTATTGTTCCATAACTAACTTTCATTGATTTTCCCTAACAAACATCTTCCACTTTTCATCTCTTTTAGGTGGTACAAGTTACTATTTGTTATGCTTGCCTCAGCAACAAGTCTACTAGTTTTAGCTTTCCTTATCTCACATCCACTAGCATGAAATAAAAAATTATATCCTTTGTCACACATCTGGATTACACTAATCAAGTTATGTTTTAGTCCTTCTACTTACAACACATCTTGAGCATTACTCTTACCATCTATGCTTAATGTAGCTTTTCTAGCCATCTTACCAATGGTATTATCACCAAACTTAACTGTTCCACCATTCTATTTCTCGAAACTGATGAATTTTCTCTTATCTTCAGTCATATGACAAGAGAAACCACTGCCAATTACCCAAAGATTACCTTGTCCTTTGGCATGAAAAGTTGTTTGGACAATCATTGATCCTTCATTCTTCATCTCAATCTTCTTCTCCTTCCAATATGTTTTTTGATTTTTTTTCTTTTCCTCATAACTTTGTGTAGATACTTTATTTTGTGTAGGGGGTGCAAAGTCTTTCTTTTGACTTGCATGTGACGAGGAAGAAAACCCGAGACACAGAATAACACTCACAAAATAGGAAATAATATTTTATTCAAAAATATGGAACTCTTACATGCAAAGGATCTCAAATCCCCAAGCTCTATATTACATGCAAATTACAGACTTACAGAAAATTACCCAGATCCCCCTTTCGCAGCATGCAAACTTCTTTCCCCAAAAAGTTACTCAAAAATCAGAAACAAGCCCATAAATAGACCCATTTCAGTTTGGAACCAAAAACAACCTTCAAGATAAGATTTTTGGCGATTTGGCGCCAAAATTACAATTTGAAATTTAAGTTTAAATTCACAGTCAAAAATTAGCATATTTCTAAAATATACACCAACTTCCGGCAGCCATAACTTTTAATCCGACTGTTAGATCTTCAATGATAATACATTTTCGGAAAGCTCTCGAAAAGATTATTTTTTGCACATTAGGCCTTTGGCAGACTACTTTGGCGTTTCTGCAAATTTTCAAGCCCATCGGGGACCGTTTAGTGCCTCAAACTGAGCTCGGAAGGTTTTTCAGGGCAAAAAGCAGAAACTGGAACTTGAATAACTTTCAAATCGTGAATGATCTTGACTTGATTCTTTCACCAGACTATGTATTTTTCCATCCTGAACCTTCCCATAAATTTTTGTCTTCCCACGACTTCAAATTCAAACCTGCTAAAAATAGTAGTTGAGCAGAAAAAGCAGAAAAGTAGTTTTGAAAGTTGGAAACTCTTATTCGACGAAAAGGGTATCCAAAAATGCAAAAACATCTACAAAAAGAAAACAACGGGAACAAAAAAATGGAAATCATCTTTTGGGTGATGCAAGATTGCCCTCACACCACTGGATGCTCCTGCATCAAACACCCACGGTAATTTGAGAAGTGACCCTATCGCGTCTCAGATGGTTGAGGAAAACCCAAACGGTCAACCTCTGCCTTAGACAGCTAGGATGAATCTTCCACAGGCCTTCCTCTCCACTTCACCAAATATTCTTCATATTGTCTGTTTCTGGTACTCCTTCCCACACGGCTATCTAGGATTTCTTCAATCTACTCCTTCTATGAAGTAGGTGCTGGAATGCCACACTGTTATATTGTTGGTACTTCCTCTACACCGCCATCATGATACTCTGTCAAATCTGAAATATTAAACACATGGGAAATATTGACTCCTTCTGGCAACTCTACCTCATATGCATTCCCTGATTCATGCCTCTTCACAATTTTACAGGGACCGAACTTCTTCATCTTCAGTTTGTTATAGGTTCCCACTGGAAACCTTTCTTTCCTCAAGTGGACAATCACTTCATCACCAATCTGAAACTCCTTATACCTCCTCTTCTAATCTGCCTTAGCCTTATACTGCATATTCATCTTGTTAATATGTCCTCTTACCTTCTCATGTATATTCTTGATGTGTTCTGCAAAGTCTTCAGCTTTAGCACTAGTATTCTTCTCTTGGTCCATCTTCCTCAATTCTGGAGCGGTCCTGGGACTGCCTCCATACACAATATGGAATGGTGATCTACCAGTACTTCTATTGATAGAATTGTTGTACGAAAATTCTGCCTAGGGTAAGATCAAGTCCCATCCCTTGGGTTTATCTCCTACCAAGCATCTCAATAGGTTACCCAGACTTCTGTTCACGACCTCAGTCTGCCCATCAGTTTGTGGATGGTGTGCAGAACTAAACTTCAACTCTGTTTTTAACTTCTTCCACAAGGTCCTCCAAGAGTATCCAACAAATTTTGTGTCATGATCTGAGACTATACTCTTTGGTAAACCATGTAGCCTCACCACCTCTTTGAAGAACAAGTCAGCAATGTGGACTGCATCATAGGTCTTCTGGCATGGGATGAAATGTGCTATCTTCAAAAACCTGTCAACTACCACAAATATTGAATCATTCCCTCTCTGTGTCCTTGGAAAACCAAGAACAAAGTCCATACTTATATCCTCCCATGGCCTCTCTCGTACAGGTAAGGGCTGATACAACCCAGTATTCTGGCTCACTCCTTTAGCCATCAGACATACCCTGCAACTCTGTACAAACTTCTTCACATCTTGTGATAACTGAGGCCAATAATAATGCTCACTGATAATGGCAATGGTCTTATCCCGACCAAAATGTCATGCCATTCCTCCACTATGCTTCTCCTTTATCAGATTCTCCCTCATGGAACTCCTTGGAATACACAATTGACTTCCCTTAAACAACATGCCATCCTGGATTATGAAATCCAGCCACTTTGTCCTGTCAATTGTAACAGGCTCCTTGCAAGCTTTTCAAGCCTCTGCAAAATCATGATCTTCAAGATACAATGTCTTGAGTTCATTGAACCCAACCACTTCAATTTGCATCTCTGTCAACAATGTTTACCTCCTACTTAAGGCATCTGCAACCATATTCGATTTGCCACTCCTATGCTTTAAAACAAATGTGTAACTCTGCAAGAATTCTACCCATTTCATATACCTCTAATTTAATTTTCCCTAACTACTCAGATACTATAATGCTTGATGATCAGTAAACAAAACAAATTCCTTTGGCAATAGATAATGTCTCCATTTCTTTAATGCTTGAACTATTGCATAAAATTCCTGATCATATACAAAGTACTTCCTCTTTGCATCATTTATTTTTTCACTAAAATAGGCAATGGGCTTACCTTCTTGGCTCATCACTGCTCCAATGGCACAACCACTGGCATCACAATCCACCTGAAACACCTTATTGAAATCTAGGAGGGCTAAAATTGGTTTCTCTATCACCTTCTACTTCAACAGATCAAAACTCTTCACTGCTCCAGTGCTCCACTTGAACTCTTTTCTATCCCCTCTCATTGTTTCAATCAGGGGTGCACAAATACTACTGAAGTTTCTAATGAACTTTCTGTAAAAATTGGCCAAACCATGGAAATATCTCACCTCAGTAGCATTTCTTGGGGTAGGCCATTCTAGAATAGCCTTCACCTTCTTTGGGTCCATCTTGAGACCTTCTGTCGAGACAACAAACCCCAAGTACACTAACTCCTTCACAAAACTACACTTCTTCAAATTAATCAATAATTTCTCTTCTCTCAACTTTTCAAAGACTCTACGAATATGCATCAAATGCTCATCCAGGGACTTACTGAATATTAAAATATCATCTAAGTACACAATAACAAAATTCCTTAGAAAATTTTTTAGTACCTCGTTCATGAGTCGCATGAATGTGCTCGGTGCATTGGTTAGCCCAAAAGGCATGACTAACCACTCATATAGGCCCTCCTTGGTCTTGAAGGTAGTCTTCCATTCATCACCCTCTCGAATTCGGATCTGGCGATATCAGCTCTTCAAATCAATCTTCATGAAGTACTGTGCTCCACTCAAATAGTCCATCAGGTCATCCATCCTTGGCAAGGGAAATCTGTACTTGATTGTTATCTTATTTATGGCTCGGGAGTCTGTACACATCCTCCACTCCCCATCCTTCTTTGGTGCTAGTACTGCAGGTACTGCACATGGGCTTAGACTCTCTTGAATCAAACCCTTTCTCAACAAATCTTGAACTTGTCTGTTCAACTCCTCATTTTCTACAGGAGTCATTCTATGAGCTGCCTTATTTGGCAAAATGGCTCCAGGGATCAAGTTAATCTAATGACTGATCTTCCTCATTGGTGATAAACCCTCAGGTACATTATCAGAAATAATCTCCTGAAACTCATCCAACAGTCTAGAATCTTCTACTGGCACCTTCTCACTATCTTCCTTTTCCATTCTAGGAATCAATGCATAACACATACGCTCATGCTTCATGCCTTCTAAAAATTTCCTTCCATCAACAAAACAAATTCTAGCACTACTGCATACCTTTTCTTCATCCTTCTTCAGGGGTTTCAACTTATGACGGACCCCATCTTTCATCAGGGAATAAGTGTTTGCATGGCCATCATGTACAACTCACCTATCAAACTGCCACGGCCTCCCCAAAAACATGTGACATGCATCCATGGGGATGATATCATAGAGTACCTCATCACGATAGCTTCCGATCTTGAATTTCACCAGGCACTGCTCATTGACCAAAACTTTGTGGTCCTTCTGCAACCAGGCAATCCGATATGGATGTGGATGCCTTTCCCTTTTCAGCTTCAACTTTGTAGCCATCTCTTCTAACACCAGATTATCAGTGCTCCCACTATCAATAATGACATCACAACATTTTTCTTCACACTTGCACCTTGTGTGGAATAGATTCTTCCTCTGTTCTAACTCCTCTTTAGTCACCAGAGCTCTTCTAACCACTAGGGCTTCTCCCCTTTTTGCATCATCTGAATGCTCAGACTACGCCTCCTCATCTGCATGTGCAACCCTTCCATGACCTTTTGGCCTTCTGTCTGTCCTTCCTTAGTGTTGTGGACATTCATAGGCTTGATGCCCTTCTTCACCACAATGGAAACAAGTTCCTTTGAAACCACCTCTTCTGGGTCCTAGCCTAGATCTTCCTTGTCCTCTACCTCTTTGACCACCACTGTTTTGATCACAAGGGCGGTAGAAGTTATCATTCCTCTGGCTTCGACTGGTACCCACATCTTCATTTTTCCTTTCATCCTCATTTTGGCTCCCAAAAGATCTTCCACTACCCCTTCCACTTTGACCTCCTCAGCCTTTTTGCTTGCTGTCAAATCTTTTTTTCAGATTCTCCTCAACTTTCAGAGAAAACTGGTATGCATCCTCAATGGTAGTCATTCTAACCAGGCTTAGCTCCTCTTGAATGCTCGGTCGTAACCCATTAAGGTAACGGGCTACCTTCTCCTTGTTAACCTCTACATGGCCTGTTCTGATGATCATTTTATGAAAATATTCTATGTATTCTTTCACAGATCTACTTCCTTGCTTCAACCCTTGCAATTTCTTCAGCAGATCTAACTCGTAGTCTACTGGTATGAACTGCTTCTTTAGTTTCTCCACCATGCGATCCCAACTGTTGATCTTTCCTTTTCCTCTTTGATTCCTCTCCAACTGGACCTCTTTCCACCAAATATTGGCATGGACCTTTAGCTTCATTTTTGCAAACTTAACCCGATCTGGGTCCTCTACTTCTTCATACTCAAAATATTCTTCTAGCTCATTGATCTAGTCGATCAACTCTTCCGGATTCAGACTTCTGGAATAACTAGGGACTTCTATTCTGGGTCTTTTTCCAATCTTCAAAATGGCCATAATCAGCCGCATTTGATCTCGATCAATAGCTTCTTCTTCCTCTTCTACATTTGTATCTTCCACCTCTTCTTCATCCTCACTTTCTCCTCTCCTTCCCGGGTTTAACCCTCTTCTGATTTGTTCCTGCAGTGCATCAATTTGTCTCTAGAGGGCTTAGAAACCCTCGACCGCCAATGAATCTCTTCCACCAGCATTTATGCCACCTCTGCCACCTCTGGAACCACCACACCTACCAGGAATAACTCTTGGAGGCATCTTGAAGATCTCAAACCCACAACCACGGTCCTGGTGCAAACTGCCTCACGATCGGTGATCTGTTCATAGGCTTAAGAAAACTCGCTCTAATACCACCTGACAAGGAAGCAAACCCGAGACACATAATAACACTCACAAAATAGGGAATAATATTTTATTCAAAAATATGGAATTCTTACATACAGAGGATCTCAAATCCTCAAGCTCTGTATTACATGCAAATTACAAACTTACAGAAAATTACCCAGATCCCCCTTTTGCAGCATGTGAACTTCTTTCCCCAAAAAGTTACTCAAAAATCAGAAACAAGCCTATAAATAGACCCATTTCAGTTTGGAACCAAAAACAACCTTCGAGATAAGATTTTTGGCAGTTTGGCACCAAAATTACAATTTGAAATTTAAGTTTAAATTCACAATCGAAAATTAACACATTTCTAAAATATGCACCAACTTCCGGCAGCCATAACTTTTAATCCGATTGTCAGATCTTCAATGATAATACCTTTTCGGAAATATCTTGAAAAGATGATTTTCCATAAAGTAGGCCTTTGGTGGAATACTTTAGCATTTTCACAAATTTTCAGGCCCATCCGAGATCATTTAGTGCCTCAAACTGAGCTCGGAAGGTTTTTCAAGGCAAAAAGCAGAAACTGGAACTTGAATAACTTTCAAATTGTGAATGATCTTGACCTGATTCTTTCACCAGACTGTGTATTTTTCCATCCTGAACCTTCCCATAAATTTTTGTCTTCCCACGACTTTAAATTCAAACCTGCTAAAAATAGCAGTTGAGCAGAAAAAGCAGAAAAGCAATTCTGAAAGTTGGAAACTCTTATTCGACGAAAAGGGTATCCAAAAATGCAAAAACATCTACAGAAAGAAAACAATAGGAACAAAAAAAATGGAAATCATCTTTTGGGTGATGCAAGATTGCCCTCACACCACTAGATGCTCCTACATCAGCATGGATATGAGCTGATCTATTTTTACTTTGAGAGATAAATTTATTATTCTCCAATCTAGGGGACTTTATAAACACACTTCCACAAAATTTGGCTATATTCCCATAATTGTAATAGTTATAACAAACATCATTTAGACCAGCTATAGGAGCAAAAGGATTCTTGCTTCCAAAATTATGTCTATCATTTCTAAAAAATCTAATCCTACAAGATCTATAACTTTATGTCCAAACTGATTACATGAAAAACAATAACCATGAAAAGTATAATTAAACCTCGTTTGTCTTGCATGTTTTCCTTTGAATCTCCTCTTTGGATTGTGCACTTTGATGAATCCATCATCCATTTTTCTATGATCTTCAATCTTCTTATTCTTCATAGACTCTTCAAACTTCTTGAAAGTGGTTGCATTGTTTTTAGAGACAACATCCTTGAAACTCTTGTCTTCCTCATATCCTAAACCAACAAACTTGTTGAAAATAGATATTTTTCTGCTAATCATTTCATCAAGGACTTCAAAACATTTTCCAAGCTTGATACTTCTATTTAACTATAGATTTATCTTCTCTAATGCCTTCCTTAAAGAGACAACTTTAGCCTCTAGTTTATGACACTCTTCAAGTTTGTTCAAATCCAAAATAGTTACCTCTATAATTCTCTTTGATTCTTCCAATTGTAGCTTTAGGTCAACGACAAGTTTCTTAGATTCTCCAGCCTTAACTTGTACTTCTCATTCTTTTTTTTATCTCTCAAGTCTTCTAAAGCAGAGACTAGTTCTCCTTCCAAATCTACCTCACCTTCTTCTTCCTCTTCAGAATCTTCACATTCTTTAATTTATTTAGCCATAAATGTAATTTCACCTACTTCACTTGGAGAAGAATAATCATTTGAATATCTAATTGTTTTATCTACATAAAGACTCTTCTTCTTTTTACCATAGTTTCTCCTTTTATATTTAGAAATTTCTTGACTCCTAGAACTATCTCTCTTTTCATTTTCATTTAAAGGTCATTTTTAGGCATAATGACATATCTTACCATAGTTAAAACATTTGAAAGGAAGCTTGCCTTTATATTTTGCAATGTCTTTCTTCAATATTCTAAAAAAAATTGCTTCTTCTTCATTTGAACTTGTATCAGGTTTTAAATCATCTTCAATCTTCTTGATTTTGGAAGTCTTGAATATTGCTTCACTCTTTGATGAGCTTGTATTCTCATTTCTTATCTCATATGCAATTTGAGACCCAAGCAATTTATCCATTGAGAAATTATCCAAATCTTTAGCTTCTTCTATTGTAAAAACTTTAGAATCAAATTGTTGTGAGATAAACCTCAAAACCTTCTTTACAACAACCTTATCTTCAATATTCTCACTAAGACCTCTAATTGAATTCACTACCTCATCTACCTTGAGCAATTATGCTGCAATATTTTCTTCATCCTTCTTCTTAAGAGTCTCAAACTTTCCTCTATGAGTTTACAATTTTTCTTTTTTCACTTTATCATCACCCTCATAGATATTGTGCAATTTCTCCTGTACGTCTTTGGAAAATTTACAATGCATGATCTTTAATAATTTTGTATTTGTTAGACCACAAAGAATAGATTTTTTAGCTTTGGCGTTGTTTTCACAAGATTTCTTATCATTTGTGGTAGTGGGAGGAGTTGTTGTTGTTGTGTAGCTATCTACAACAAATTGACATACATCAAATCCAAGAGAAGTCGAGTAAGTCTCCATCCTAATTTTCCAGAAAGCATAATTTTTTCCATCAAATAATGGTGCTTTATTTGAATAAGGTCCTTTTTTTCCTAGCCATAGTGTTCTTGAAGCCAGATCTACCGCAAGTTGTTAAACTTTCTTCAATGAACTGTGTGCTCTGATACCAATTGTTGAAAGAACACCAATACACTGAGAGGGGAATGAATAAATGTATTCAAATTTTTATCAAATTAAAACATCAGGAAAGATTTAAGATCACACAAAGAAGATACTAGACATACATGGAAATCCCAATGTGGGAAAAACCACGGTGAGAATAGTTGTTAGGATCTATTTTCCTAATCTAGATTGATAATAAGATTTATTACATATTTTTTGTAAGCACCAACTTACAGGTATATTGACACCGAAGACAATGTTTTGAGACACCAACCTCATGGTACACTACATACTTGATTGAGCACCAACTCAATCTTTCTGAGGCACCAACCTCTACAACATTACAATTTCATATATGATGATGCAGGTTCTTCTTCAACCTAAGAATACACCTTTTCAATTCATAACTTGGACTCTCTTCCTCTACTATTCACCTATCTTGTTTCACTCTTACAAAGATCATCACCTTGATAGATTTTCATCATAAATCATATATTATACTACACTTAAAAAATCATTCAATTTAGTAACCTCTATGTGTTCCCATAATTTGCATTTACATCTCCATTATAAACATGATATGTCAGAGTTCTATATTCAGCAACCACTCATGTCACCATTCTGACCATGATAGTAACTATTTTCTATAGTTACACAAACCCTAACTACTTTGTAGTCTCTTAAAACCATTGCTTTTATGATTTTTTAGAAATACATTTAAATCAAATTCAACTTTGTAATTTCCCATCAAATTTTATCTTCAGGAAGTAGTCATTACCTCACTTTGAATGTCAGCCATTGATCTTGCCTTTACCACCATGATTTGATGGTCTTCATCAAAAAATGCTTCAACTTTAAAACACGACCATTCGATTTAATTACCTTTAAATATGTGTCGTACATTTTTCAATTGAATATACTGTTGTTGTGATGACATAGGGACCCAACCAATTGGGCTCAAAATTTCTAGTATTTTCTCTATCCATATAATTCTTAGGATTCTCTTTCAGAACCAAGTCACCAATGTCAAAGTATCTAGCTCAAACTTTCTTATTATATCTACACCGAAGATGGTTATGGTATGCATGTAAATGTGTTAAGTCATTTTGTCTCTTCTCATCCAATAATTCAAGCTCATCAAATGGTCTATACAATACTCTTCATCATCAATAAATTGTAGCACTCTCAAGGATGGTAACTCGACCGCAATGGGAAGAATAGCTTCAAACCAAAAGACAAGAGAATATGGGGTGGCACTTATGGGCGTAAAGATGCTAGTGCAATAGGCCCATAATGCAGGATTGAGTTGGACATGCCAGTCACAGCCAGCATCATTTATAGTCTTTTTTAAGATTTTAAGGATATTCTTATTAGATGCCTCAACTTGAGCATTACCCTAGGGGTAGTATGGAGTGGTGAAATGATGTTGGATATGAAACTTCTCACATAATTCATGGAAATATTGATTCTTGAAGGAATGACCATTATCTATGATGATGGATTGAGGAACACTATACCGGCATAGGATGTAATTGAGGATGAACTTAGATATTTTCTTTCCAATAATGTAGGTCTTTGGAATGGCTTTGATCCATTTAGTAAAGTATTTAGTCGCAATAAGGATAAACTTATGTCCATTAATAGAGGTAGGATGAATCTTTCCCATGAGGTTGAGTCCCCATTGAGAGAATGGACAAGGTTATTTAAGTGGATAAAGCTCCAAAGAAGGTGTGTGCAAAAGATATACATGTATTAGACATTGGCAACACTTCTTCACAAAGTAGTATGCATCGAATTCCATGGTAGGCCAATAGTATCCCATTCACATAAGATTTTTAGCTAAGGTAGGACCAATAGAATGAGATCCACATATACCATTGTGTACCTCTTTTAAGGCCATCTATGCTTGATATGAATCAAGACATCTTAGGAGGGTGTTATCTAAGCTACAGCAGTAAAGGATATCATCAATGATGATGTATTTGGAGGCTTGCTAAATAAAGGTTTTATATTGATTTATGGACAAGTCAGAAGGGATAATCTAGCCATGCAAGTAGTTATAAAGGTCTTTGTACCAAGGAGATTCAAGACCAACAAGTTCACACATGAGTTTGGATTTGGGGACCTCGAACATAGGGATCAACAATTGTTCCACCAAGAACTCATACTGTGAGAAATTGTTAGGAATATCCAAGAGAGATCAAATGGTTACCATTACATCAGCTACTTTTTTTTGAATCATTAGAGTTTTCTCAAAATAAATATCATTTAAGTATAATTTAAAACTATCCACCATGCACTTGTAAGGGGTAAGATTTTCATCCTTAGTATCATAGTCATCATTCACTTGATGGATAACCAATTGGGAATCACCATAGACTTGAAGATCCTTGGTTTTCCACTTGATTGCCATGCGTAGCCCTATCAACAATGCTCCATACTCAGTCATACTATTTGTGCATGGGAATGCTATTCTAAATGATTTAGGAATGGAATCCCCTTGAAGTGTGATAAAAATAATTCTAGCCCCTAAGCCATGATTTATATAGACCGGTCAAAGTACAGTTTCCATGTTGTAGGAGTTTCTACTGTGAAGATGGACTTATTAGGAAAGTCGAACACCAGAGGATGGTCTGCTATTATTTGTGCGTCAGCAAGTTGATTAGCTATCACTTTTCCTTTTATTTCCTTACAATCAACATATTCTATGTCATACTCAAAATCATGACGCACTTTGCTAGTTGACCTATCAACATTGCTTTGCTCAATGAGTACTTCAAAGGATCAATTTTGGCTACCAATTATGTTTTATGGTTCAACATATAATGTCTCAACTTTTGTGCAGCAAAAAAAACTGCAAGGCATGCTCTTTCAATGGGACTATAGTTAAGCTCGTATCCTATAAGAGTACGACTGATATAATAGATAGCTCTCTCTTTTCCATCATTGTCATGTTATGTGCTAGTAATGCCCCTAGTGTTGATGTGGAGGCTGATATGTATAAGATTAAGTGTATTGCATCAATGGAGGGTTGAACTGGAGGGGTCAATAGATAATCCTTTATTTGTTGAAATGGATCTTGACAACATTGAGTCCATATAAAGTAACTCATTTGTGTAACAAATTTTAAAATGGGTGAATCTTGTCTACTAACTGGGCAATGAACCTTTGGATTGACTACAATATTCCTTGTAGAGTTCTCAACTAACTTATGTTGGTAGGTGGGGGCATATCCATGATTGCTTTCACCTTTGCAAGATCAATTTCAATTCCTCTACAACATACTATGTATCCCAATAGTTTTCCTGATTGGACCCCAAACACACATTTATTTGGATTCAACCTAACCTTATATTCTTCTAGCCTTCTGAAAAATCATGGCTAACACTACTAGATGACCATCTCTTGTTAAATATTTTGTCAAGTCATCAACATAGTCTTCCATAAGTACATGCATGTCATCATAAAAAATGGTTGTCATGGCTCTCTGATATGTTGCTCCAGAATTCTTGAGACCAAAAGGCATAACATTTCAACAAAAGGTACCCCAAGTGCAAGTGAAAATTGTTTTGTGTTGATCTTCAAGGGAAATTTTGATCTGATTATATCTTGAAAAAACCATCCATAAGTGATAGCATCTCATATCCTGTTGTGAGGTATACTATGATGTCAATGTTTAGTAATGGAAAATCATCTTTAGGGAAAGCCTCATTTAGATCTCTAAAATTCGTGCACACTCTAATTCCACAGGTTGATTTATTGACAAGAAAAAGATTAGATATCTATTTTGCATAGTCTAAGGAATGAATAAAACCAACATCTAGAAGCTTCTTCAACTCAATCTGTACTAGGAGTGTGATCTATGGGTGCATTTTCCTTAATTTCTTCTTGACTAGTTTAGCATTTTGAATCAATGGTAGATGATGTAGAACAAGTTTGGGGTCCAACCCAGGCATATCAACATATGACCATGCAAAATTAACTTTTCTTTCTGAAAAGAATGTAGTGAACTCTGGTTTTTCTTCAGTGATCAAAGATGTTGCAAATTGAATGATTCTAGGACTGTCCTTTGTCCCAAGATTGACCTCTTCTTATTCTTCTACTAGCAATGTTCATCTCTCTCGATCTCCATCCTTAGGCACCTCAAAGAGGATTATACCTTCAAATATGTCCTTTATTTTTACTTTTTCATGGTCTAAAGGCACCTTTCAATTTTCACCTAGAGACCTATTCTTTTTATTTTTATTTTTCACTTTTACAACTAGAGGGAGGAGCAGACTCTCCAAAGTATGTTACATTGTCAAGCTCAATGATGAAGCCAATTTTATGATCCCCACTTGGTATTCCTTCATGAAGTCCCATGAACTCACCAATTGCTTCGTCATTCTCAAATGTTTCTAAACTTGGTGGTCCTTGTTGGTCTCAATCTATAAGTTGTAGGTAAATAAGGGGTAAGCCATCATCAATATCATCAAGAGTCAAGGTAGATATGGTAAATACAAAGGTAATCTAGATATTAATGTCCATGATATTGGTCGGGGAGGATAATTCAAACTCTTGAAAGGTCTCATCTAGGTCGTATTTGCTAGATGTGTAGGAATCCCATTCCCACTCATTAGAATCAATTTTAGCATAGTATTCCTCAGATGTCTCGATTTAATTTGAAACATTAATGTTCTCACTCAAAGGAAACCTAGTAATAGGAAGACTCACTTCTCATGGTACATACCCTAACCCAATGCACTTTGGTAGGCGAGGAGGTAGTGTTGATTCCACCATTCCATATTTATTTAGACCAATACCACTATGTCCATGATATCCTTATTGCTTCATGATGTAAAGCCCCTTTGGATACTACTCAACTAGTAACTATTTAAGCTCAATGTCTTCTTTGTCTCTATAAATCCATGTAGAAATGTCCTCACCTATGGTATGTTTGTGTAATTATCCCACTTGATGAAGGTGGTAGGAGGGTTACGAATAATGATTTTAGGTTGAATAGGATGAGGTTTTCCATAAGATTTTGGTGCTTTAGGAAACTTTCCAACACAAAATAATCTCTCCATGTTGTATTCCCCATATCCTTTGTCATGGATTTGGACTTTAGGTTTGGGAGGTGTGGTGAATGAGTGGATGATTTGATGAGGGAAGATGGATCAATGTAGTGAGAGGAGGTGGAAGATGAAGCTTCTCAATTAATGGGCACTTGATGCTCAGTGGTTCCTCTCAAATTACTATAGTACTAGAAGGGGTCAGGATCACTTGGTATGTTAATTTAAAGGCCATTGTAGGGAAATTTTGAGCATTGATGGTAAGTGGAAGGTATATCCCTCATGGCATAAATGCATGGGTGACCTAGGAGAATATTGTAAGGAAATTCCAAATCCAAGACATGGAATATTGTGCTATGAGTAGCAGGGCCAACCCTCATAGGTAGTGTGATTAATCCTTTGGAAAAGCGCTCAACATTATCATAATCCTTGATAACAATTGTCTTAGATCAATCTATGCAAGCCTCAAAGAATCCCAATGTTGTAACCAATTTTAGGGTACATATATTTAGACCTGATCCACCATCTACCAAGACTCATCTAATTTTATGTTCATTAATGTAGACTTCAGGTGTAGGGGATCATTATGATTTGGCTTTTGTGCAGAAAGATCTTGTTCAAAAAAGGTGACATGGTGGGGTGTAGCTAGGTATCGTACCATGGCCTAAAATTAGTTGACACTTAGGTCAAAGGGTACAGATGTATCTTGCAATGATTTTTCCAAAATGGCCCTGTGCTCTGGGAAAATGTGAAGTAGTTCAAGAATGGATATTTGTGCAAGCGTCTTTCCTAGATGATCCAAGGGGTTGTACTAACTTTTTGGCTATGGATTAGAGGCAGCCCCTTGAAGGGTCACCTTAGCTCTGCAAGTGGTAACAACACATCTAAACTTTTATTAATGGTGATGGTAGCAATATTATTATCAAGGGATCAAATGTGATTAATGGTATAGTCATGTGAAACATGGGTATAATTAGCATTTTTATTGTTTCCTAAACTAGATTCCTTCCCTTTCCCATGGTCTTTCAAGAGAGATTTAAATATGGTATGATCATCATTGGTTTTTCCTTGTGAATTATCCACTGATATATCTTGTTGTTCAATAAGATCTTGAATAAGTTTTTTGAGTGTCCAACATGATGATTTTTTGTGTCCTTTGCCACAATGATATTCACATAATTCATTCTCATTCCACCAATTTGGTTTAACCAATTTCGGTTCATATGTCTTAATGTCAAGAAGTTGGATGATGTTTTATTGTAAAATTTTCTTTAAAATTGACTCAATGGATTCCCCTAAGGGTGTGTATGTTCTTTTAGTGCATGGAGGTCCTTTGCATTGTTGATTATTTTGGATTGTATTCAATGTTTGATCATGGTTGGGTGTTGGTTTTTTTTATTTGGATGGACCTTTAAGATGAAGGGTGGGGTGGCCTTGATTTACTACTTTAACATCCATGACCCCATCATTGATAACATTCTTATTTCAAGATCAAAACTTGACTTTCTCACTAGGAGCATTTGGGGTTTTTTTGAAGATTTTGACTAGTCCTTTTGCCACAAGAGATTTCTCAATAAAGACCCCTTTTTCAATGATATTTTCAAAGGTGGTGAAAAATTGAATTTGAAGTTGGATCATTAGTTCTATGTTTAGGCTCTCTATAAAAATTGTGACCAATTGTTTCTGAGGTATGTGGTAGGGACATATGTTAGCCATGGTGTGTCATCTTTGATAGAATTATGTGAGTGACTCTCCCTTCTTTTTTTGGTTGTGCACAATGTTTCTAGGGTCATGTAACTTTCTATGTTATAATAAAAGTGGTTACTGAATCTTTTAGCCAGTTCACCCCATGTTCGTAACCCAAGAGGAAGGTGTGCAAACCATTCTAGAGCTAGCCCCGAAAGGCTTCATGGAAATAGTCTCATCAAATAAGTGGGCTCATAAGAAATGTCCATACATGCCATGTTAAATTCTTGTATATGTTCCACTGGATCCCCTTTTCCTTTGTATTTGTTAAAGTTTGGTGTAGTGAAATGTGAGGGGAAAGGTGGCATGTATAGGTTTCTGTCGAAAGGGTATGGGCACAATTCCTCCATAGAATGTCTTCTTAGTTGTCCCCAATTGTATGTTTTCCATTTGTTGTTGTATTATTTACATTTGTTGCATCAAGGTGTCCATGGAGGATGGTTTCATGCTGGGTTAACTTTGCATAATGAGATCATTAGTGTTAAGAGTGTTGAATGACAAGTTCAACACTAATGTGTGATTTGGATTGACATTTTGTTGCAAAGGATTTGGATTACCTTGTTGATAAAGTGGAGTAAACATGGTATTGGTATTAATTTGATTTTGTGGTATGAAATTGATGTTTGGTGTGATGTGTTGTTGCAATGGACGAGGATTGGTATTCAAATTTTCTCCAAAATTCATGTTGGTATTAGGTGTAGCAGTGATCATTTGTGTTGGCACTCTAGATGTGACAATATGAATTCTCCTTGTTTTGTTTGGTGGATTTTGACTTGCATTGACTAAGGGTGTATTGTTTTGTGTGCTAAAGGGATTTACAAATGTCACAGCCATAGGGTTACAAGATAAGCTACCAAATGTGAATGTTGATCCTTGGGACATGGTATGAGTTCTCTTAGCTCCAAATATTGGTGAATTAGGAATATGTGTAGTTGTTGCAATGTGTGTTATGGCCCCAAGGGGTAGGATAGTGAATATTTGTTGTGAAATGGGTTCACCTTGTGTGAATGTGTTTTGACTAGGACCTTGGGCAATGTTACTCCCTCTACAATTGTGGAAGTGTTGAAGTCAAAGGGGAGTTTTCCCCTTTCTTAGCAAGTGCGAGAAATAATTTATTATGGTCTGCACTAACAAGATCATCCACAATACGTATTATTCTTGGGTCTTGAGCAGCATGTTCAATCTCTTCAAGGGTTAAACATTTATTGACATCAGTTAAGATGAGATTGGCAAATGGATTTGAGGTTTCCCTTTGTGGTGTTTGAGATGGATTTGAATTTGACGCAAGGTTCATTTCACTTGTGGGACTGAAAAGGGGATCATTTGAAGATTCTATTTCCTTTATTATTCCTCGTGACCTCATTTAAACCATATAAGACTTGCAACCTAAGGATTGATAATGAAATGGTGATAATGCAAGGTGAGATATGAGACTAAGCTATATTTATTTTGGATGTTTTTCAATTTTTGAAGATATGAGGATGTCAAATGTTAATGCACCTAAGACTAAGGTTTGAAATGTAATGATGATAATGACCCTTTGACCAAATGATATGTAATGAGACCAAATGAGATTATAACTAAGGTTTAGATATGAAACTAAGATTAAGGTATTCCAAGTGAAACTAAGGGTAGGCACCTTTGGATCTAAGAAAAAGGATGCTAACCAAGCTATGGTAGACCAAAGTAACCAACTAGAATGTCAAGACCTTAGAATATGAATGCTAACAAGGTGATGATTGATTTGACAAGGTGAGTCTAAACTAAGACATAAGTTTGAGACCCAATGATCTTTGAAAATTGATTGATAGAAAGGCAAGGTCAATAACAATTTAGAATTATAACCATGGACTAATCAGAGGTATGGTAGGCCTCCTAACCTAAAATATGAAGGGTGCCTAAAGCTAAAGATGATCTAAGACCAACTAGACAATGCAAGGAAATGAAATCGCACTAAGAAAACCTAGATGAATGTGATGAAATGGACTAGTCAAACTAAGCAAGTTTGTAATTAGAATGTAAGGTCACTGTCAGAATGTGATGAGGACTAAGATTGGACAAGGATTTTTTTTTCAAATTTTGAGATTTTGCAGTTGTAGCTCACTGCCTCACAGATGTGGTGCAAGATTTTACAATTGTGGTTCACTCTTCAGTTTTTGTGGTTCACTGTCAAACAGTTATGATTCACAATTTTCTTGTCTCAGATTTGATGTTTTTGAATGATTTTTTGTTTTGGGAAAAAAAATTAATTTGATTACAAACGTAGAAAACAATCTGAAAACATGTTTTGGCTTGAATTATGAAATCCCTATGCGAATAGTGTATGTTTGAGGGTTATTCACCCCAATTTCCACTGGTATAACATAATATTGAAAACACATCAAGAACTTCCTATCCCTAAGTTCAAGGCCAATGGTAGCACTTTTAGGCCCACAAGTTGGAATCTCCTTTAACACAAGTGTAGGGACACCTTCAAGGGGTATATTCACTCTTGTCTTTGTGAGAGAGGATAGCTAGGGGCCTCCAAGACTAGAAGGATGACCTAATCACCCTCTCTCCAGAAAGCTACAAGTAGCTTATGCTAAGCCAGGGATTTTTATCTCATCTCAAGGGAGCCATATTGTGAGTAATTGCGGGGTGCCATGCTACACCCCTACATTGAAAGTGGCACCAAGAACTTAGTCAAAAAGGGTGGCTACTAAGGAAGGTTTCTAGTGACAAATTGAGAACTTGATGCCTTGCAAGCACTTAGCAAGCCACTTAAGGCTCTAACCAATCCTACTTGTACCCTAACTACCTCACACAAGTGTAGTTATCTCCCTTTCAGTTTGGCAATATTCGGAAAAGGCTAACACCAATTTGGACTTGGATTTAGCCTTATCCTTTTACATAGCGGCCCAAGGGAAAAATCACTTTGGGTCGTTCCCCTTGGAGTGATTACTTCTCCAAGGGCAGGCCCTCTACAAAAGAAAAAACATAAGATAGAGTGATTTCTCTTACACCCGAGATCCACAAAGTGGCGAGGGGAGAGGATGTTGGATGTTGTGGTTGTGTTTCTGATATGTGGTTCAAATTTATGTCAAAACTATTGGCATTAATGTCTTAGAAGTTGTATATGTCAAGGATATTGAGAAAATTGTAATGAAATAAGTTGTAGGTTGTCAATGGTGAAGTGAAGTTTAGTCTGTCGGTGAGTTAAGTATGTTGATGATCAGAGGTTGTGGATTAAATGGTTTCCTATTGAGTATATCTAGTTTATCCACATTGATTTTTAGAGATCCACGTGAAGATTTGATAGAGTTATGAAGATTTGTATTCTGACAGTTTTTTGTTGCTTCAGTTGGTGTTCCTGAATGAAGATGTGATTTTAGTTAGTTCAGTTTTTTCAGATGCTTCTATGGTGATTCATGATGTTTGTGGATATTTCTATATTTTTCTCTATCTATGTTGCACATCCATATTGATCATTGTGCTCACGACTTGAGATTTTCTCTTGCGTGTTCATGTTTTTCATGTTCTTGGCCAACAAGGTGTTGTAGTATGTTGTAGATCTCCGAGGATTAATTTTTGAAGGTGGTTCATGTTTGAGAATTTTATTTTGGTTCTTCACTATGTTGTGGCTGACCTTGGTTGATTCGCATTAATAATCTTTTATGTTTTACGCCGATAGTTTGCATTCATTTTATTATTTCATTGAGGTTGACTTGTAGCCATGTAATTTCTTGTTGCGGATATATAAGAGCGATTGTTTTATCATTTGAAGGCATGAGTATGCAAAGTGTGTGAGTCTTGTGTGTGAATAATGTTTAGATCTTTCAAAGGTAGAAGTGAAGTGTGAAGAAGAGTGAGCAGAGTGTGAAGAAATGTTCATGTGCTTAATTGGAACTGTAATCAGGCATTAGCAGATGCTATTCTCTCAATTAAAATCCTATGGATGTAAATCTTTTGTAAGACAATGTGTCTTCCTTTTTATAATTGAGTAGTGAGCTCTAAGTAGTGCGCCTAAATGCATGTGCATTCCCCATTCATATTTATTTATACTTTTAACAGGGTATAATCTTGTGGACTGACCTCCACCGTGGTTTTTCCCCTAACAAGGTTTTCACATAAAAAATCTTGGTGTTATGTGTATTTCTAATGTGTTGTTGATTTATGCTTTCGTGGTTATTGATCATATCTAAGAATAAGGTTAATAAGTTGAAATAATTTTGAAATTTTGTGACAATTGATTCACCCCCCTCTCAGTTGTCTACCCTTGTGTTTCCAACAACTGGTATCAAAGTGGGTTCCTTGGAAGAAGTTTAACAGCTTGAGGTGATCTGGGATGGAGATATACAAGAAGGATAGTCTGAGATTTGATGGAACAAATTATTCTCTTTCGAAGACTCGAATGGAGTGCCATCTGAGATGCATTGGTGAAGCCTACTGGAGCATTGCATGCAATAGGTATGTTATTCCTCAGAATGGTCCTACTACTACTACTAAGATTAGAGATGTTGAGTACAATATCAAGGCTAAGGAAGCATTGTTGAGTGCTTTAACTGATTCTAAGATGACAAATGTTATTGATCTAAAGACTGCTTATGAGATCTTGAAAAAGTTGGAAACTTTGTATGAAGGTGATGCTAATGTGAAGATTGCTAATTTACAAAGTCTAGAAGGGAAATATGAAATGTTGAGAATGGGCGATGATGAGAACATTACTACATTCATGCAAAGAGTGAATGAACTTTTGTGTGGTATTAGATGTGTTGGTGGATAGTTGGAAGAATCAAAAATTGTTGCTAAAGTGCTTAAATCCTTGCCTGCTACATACAAAGTCAAAGCTACTGCTATTGAGGAGTTCTGAACTGTAACAAATGTAACCATAGACATGTTGATTGGTAAGCTTACTACTTTTGAGTTAAGTGAATTTGGTGATGCTCTTCCTAAGATAGAATCTACATTCAAAGCCACTATCTCTAGGAGAGATAAACAGAGATATGATCTAGTAGAAAGTGCATCTAGAAAGGCATTCAAGTATGAGGAGGAAATGAGAGAGATTGAAGAAGAGGAGAAGAAGTTAGAGGAGCTTGAAGCACTTATTGTAAAAAAGAGAACCCAGAGAAGGTAAGTATAAAAGTAAATTTCCTATTAAATGTTTTCTTGCAATAAGATAGGTCATTTTGCATCAAGGTGTCCAGAAAGAGTCCCTAAGCCAACACCTAACAAGCCTAGATTTCAAAGAAAGTGCTATTATGTTGTTGATGAAAGTGTGACAAATGATGAATCTAATAAAGGGAATGCAAGTGAGGAAGATTGGATTTTAATTGCTATCAAGGAAAATGATATTGTACCTACTTAATCTATTAGTTGCTCAAATATGGAGAAAGCTCTAGTGGAAAGAGTTGAAGAGAAAGATGAATGGGTGATTGACAGTGGATGTTCTCATCACATGACAAGTGATAAAAGTAAATTTGTGAGTCTAGAAAAGTATGATGGTGGTGTTGTAATATTTGGTGATGACAAAGTTGGTGTAACATGTGGTAGAGGATCCATTTCTCTTGATGGTAAGAATAATACTGATGATGTTCTTTATGTGGAAGGTTTGAAGCATAATCTTTTAAGTGTTGGATAGATGGTTGACAAGGGATACAATCTTCAATTAAAGAATGGTAAGTGTAGAATATTGGGAAGTTCTAGAAATATGATTGCTTTAGGTACAAAAACAAAAGGTAACATCTTTCACCTGAATGTTGCTAGTAAAAGTTGTCTAATTGCTCAAGTTGATGAAAGTTGGTTGTGGCATAGGAGAATGTGTCATGTAAACTTTGACAATATTATCAATATAAGTTTCACTTAGGAAATGAGAGATCTTCCTAAGTTGGTAAAGCCTACTAATACTATATGCAAGGAATGTCAGTTAGGGAAGCAAACTAGAATTTCATTTCGGAGCAAACAACATTGTTCAAAAGAAGTGTTGGAGCTTGTTCATACTTATTTGTGTGGCCTTCTAGAATCAAAATTTTACAAGGAGATAGGTACTTCATGTTACTTATTGATGATTACTCTAGATTGATGTGGGTTGCTTTCTTAAGGGAGAAATCTGAAGCTTTGGATAAATTCAAGACTTTAAGGCTATGGTTGAGATAGATATAGGTCTGAAGATTAAATTTCTAAGATCATATAGAGGTGGTGAATTCACTTCTCATGAATTTAATTCTTTTTTGTGAAGTGCATGGGATAAAGAGAAAATTATCTGCCCCACGGGCCCCTCAGCAAAATGGAGTTGTGGAAAGGAAGAATAGGATAGTTCAAGATGTTGCTAGGACGATGATGTTGGAAGGAAATGTTCCTCATATCTATTGGAAAGAAGTTGTGAGTATTGTTGTTTACATCCTCAACCGAGTACAAGTCAAAGGTGATACTGGTAAGACCCCTTTTGAGCTATGGACTACTCATAAGCCTACTATTAGATATTTCAAAATCTTTTAAAGTAACTGCTATATCAAAAGAGATGAAGAGATAGGAAAGTTTGATGCTAGGAGTGATGAAGGAATCTTTATTGGTTATTCTACTAAGAGCAAGGCCTACTAGTGCTACAACAAGAGATTGAGGAAAGTAGTTGAAAGTAAAAAATGTCAAGGTTGATGAGGACACAGCTAGACCATCCAGAACCTGTGGATATGATTTAGATGATCAGAATAACAGTTCAATCACAAGAAAGAAATTTCATACTCAAAATCAAGTTCAGATCATTCCGGTGAATCAAGAAAATCAAGAGGAAGGAACTAGTGAAAGCATAGAGGAGAGATCACAAGAGCCAGAAGTTCATGAACATCCCAAGACTCCAAGGTATGTAAGACTAAAACATTTAGAAGATTAGACTATAGGTGATAAGAACAAAGATATTTAGACTAGGAGAAATATTGTAGAAGAATACCGTCTAATTTCAAAGATTGAGCCTAATAGTGTGAATGAAGCATGCAAAGATGAACATTGGGTGGAAGCAATGAAAGAAGAGCTACATCAAATTGAGAAGAATAATACATGGATTCTTGTTCCTAGACCTAAGGAAAAAAATGTAATTGGAACTAAATGGATCTTTAGAAACAAGCTAAATAAGCAAGGTGAAGTTGTTAGAAACAAAGCAAGATTGGTGTGTAAAGGATATTCTCAAATGGAAGGAATTGATTTTGAAGAAACTTTTTCCCCTGTTACTAGGATTGAAGCTATGAGATTATTTCTTGCTTGTGATGCTTACAAATACTAAAAGGTTTATCAGATGGATGTCAAGTCAGCATTTCTAAATGTGAATTGGAATAAGAGGTGTAAGTTGAGCAACCTGATGGATTTCAATTGACTAATCAGGGAGATATGGTTTGACAGTTGAAGAAAGCATTGTATGGACTTAAGCAAGCCCCAAGAACATGATATACCAGATTGGACAAGTATTTATTGAAGCTTGGATTCAATAAAGGTATTGCTGATAGTAATATGTATTTCAAGTTGGTCATGATAAAGATTTGATTGTTGAAGTCTTTTTTGATGATATCATTGTTGGAGGAGATGATGATTTGTGCATGAAGTTTGTTGATGAGATGCAGAATGAGTTTGAGATGTCTATGATTGGTGAGATGAAATTATTTTTGTGATTGCAAATTACTTAGATAAAGGGATCTTCATATCTCAGTCCAAGTATGTGAAAGAATTGCTAAAGAAGTTTGATATGGAAGATTCAAAGCCAATTGGTACACCTATGGTGACTGGATGCAAGTTGACACAAGATGATGACTCTCCAAAAGAAAATCAAACTAGATACAAATCGATGATTGGTGGATTGCTTTATTTGACTCAAACTAGAGTAGATATCATGAATGTTGTATGCATTATTGAAAGATTTCAAGCTGGTCCTAAGGAATCTCATGTAGCTGTTGTGAAGAGAATTTTTAGATACTTGAATTGAACAGTTGATTTTGGCCTGTGGTATCCTAATGATGATGATTTTACTTTGAGTACTTTTACTGATGTTGATTGGGTAGGTGATGTGGATGACAAAAAGTGTACTAGTGGTGGTGCATTTTTCTTGGGTAAGAAGCTAATTAAATGGTTAAGTAAGAAGCAGAATGCCATTTCTTTATCTACTGTAGAGGTAGAATACATTGTTGTTGCTAAAAATTGTACTCAAGTATTGTGGATGAAGCAGATGTTGAAAGATATCAGAGTTGTGTATGATGAACCCATTGCTATATTCTGTGATAATTCAAGTGCAATTAACATCTCTAAGAATCTAGTGTTGCATTCAAAGATCAAGCATAACTCTATCAAGTTTTACTTTTTGAGAGAGAAGGTGAGTGAAAAGGAAGTCAGATTGGAGTATGTGCCTACTAAGGAATAGATTGCAGATATCTTTACAAAGTCATTGCCTAAGGATACTTTTGAGTATCTCAGAGGGAATCTAGGGGTGATTACCCCTCCTAATCAAAACTAAGATGCATTGACTTGCATCAATCTGTGCATTTCATGGTCATATTTTGATTTGGATTGATGTTGTGGTGACTGCTACTCAGGGGGAGTAGTCAGATGTTTAGATATGTGATTCAGGGCTTGTGTGGAGAAAAGAGATCTTTGTCATTGATTTCAAAGTGGGAGAAGAGTCATGTGAAAAACTATGAATTATCTAAGGAGAAGATTCATGTGGGGAGAAGAGTTGTGTAAAATAATTGAGGAGAAAAGAGTCAGAACCTAAGGGGGAGTAAGTGCTAAAGATAGTTGTGTTGATGGTGTTTTTCACATCATGTGTTGCCATCAATTCCAAAGGGGGAGATTGTTGGATGTTGTGGTTGTTTTGTTGATATTTGGTTGTCATTGATGTCAAAACTATTGGAATTAATGTCTTAGAAGTTGTATATGTTGAGGATATTGAGAAAATTGTAATGAAATAAGTTGCAGGTTGTTAGTGGTGAAGTAAAGTTCAATTTGTCGATGAGTTAAATACATTGATGATTAGAGGTTATGGATTAAATGTTTTCATGTCGAGTATATCTAGTTTATCCACATTGAGTTTTAGAGATCCATGTGAAGACTTGATCGAGTTATGAAGATTTGTATTTTGATAATTTTTTTGTTGCTTCAGTTGGTGTTCCTGAATGAAGATGATGTGATTTTAGTTAGTTCAATTGTTGCAGATGCTTCTTTGGTGATTCATGATGTTTGTGGATGTTTCTAGATCGTGCTCTACCTATGTTGCACATCTGCATTGATCGTTGTGCTCGCAATTTGAGATTTTCTCTTGTGTGTTCATGTTTTTCATGTTCTTGGCCGACAGGGAGTTGTAGTGTGTTGTGGATCTCCAAGGATTAATTTTTGAAGGTGGTTCATGTTTGATAATATTATTTTGGGTCCTCACTATGTTGTGGCTGACCTTCGTTAATTCGCATTAATAATCTTTTATGTTTTGGGATGATAGTTTACATTCATTTTATTATTTCATTGAGGTTGACTTGTAGTGATGTAATTTCTTGTTGCGGATATATAAGAGCGATCATTTTATCATTTGAAGGAATGATTATGTGAAGTGTGTGAATCCCTGTGTGTGAATAATGTCAAAATCTTTCAAAGGCAGAAGCAGAGTGTGAAGAAGTGTTCATGTGCTTAACCAAAACTGTAATCAAGCATTAGTAGATGCTATTCTCTCAGTTCAAATCCAATGGATGTAAATCTTTTGTAAGACAATGTGTCTTCCTTTCTATAATTGAGCAGTGAGCTCTAGGCAATGTTGTTGAATGCATGTGCATTCCCCATTCATATTTCTTTATACTTTTAACAGGGTATAATCTTATGGACTGACCTCCACCGTGGTTTTTCCCCTAACAGGGTTTCCACATAAAAAATCTCGGTGTTATGTGTATTTCTAATGTGTTGTTTATTTATGCTTTCATGGTTATTGATAAGATCTGAGAATAAGGTTAATAAGTTGAAATAAGTTTAAAATTTTGTCACAATTGATTCCCCCCTCTCAGTTGTCTACCCTTGTGTTTCCAACAAAGGATACTCTCACTACACCTTATTGGGTTCTACAAAAAAGAGTGTGCAAGTGCACCAAACACAAGACACTAGTTCATTTTAGTCCCAAATCAAAATATTCATAATTTAACAAAAAAAAAAGACACTGAAAATCCCTACAAAACCACAAATTAGTAGTCTTAAAAAGAGTCTTCAGTCAACGTCCTACAAGCAAACAAATTAGTATTTTGAGGGTTTGACTTCTCCAAAACGTAAGCCACACACTGACAATAGAGAATTAGTAACACCAAAACTCCTAACCTAATACAAACCAAAAGGAAAAATTGAAAGAAATTTTGAATTTGAAAATTTTAAACCTAAATAGAAAAATTCGTCGTTCTAGTTAACATATGCATCACAGCAAATGCAATTTAGGGTATTTCGACTGTGGTGAATGGAACAAAAACTATGGAAACCAACTTCATAGATGTGGCTCACTATTCTTCAAATACGTTGTTCTGGCTTTTAGCAGTTACATCGCTCGATCCTGCAAATGCATTGTTATTTGAATTTTCATCACTCCACCAATGATCGTGTCTCACTATCTCAATTCAAATAAGAAAGTAAAAAAAACTATGGAAATCAAATGAATAAACAAAGCTATACAAATTCCCCATGTTGAAATTGATTAACCTTCCTTGCATCTCCTCCATTTCTCTCAATGTGCAAGATTTCCCTCAAATTTTGAAGTCTTTGAATACCTGCAAGTGATAATGACAAGATAGCAAGAATATTGGAGATAGTGGTTGTAAGGTTGGAATAAGGGTGATAGCCTTATTTTATAGAAAAGCTTCTTGAACGAATGGTCAAGATTGAAATTCTAAAATATGACAAGATAAATGGTTGAGGTTTCGTGCACCATGTAGTGGTAGTGTTAGGGATGGCTAAGGATAGATGGTCAATATTGAAAGAAGACCAAAGGGAATCAATGGTTGAAATTTGAAAGAGGAAGTGGAGTGAAAGTGGAGGCATCAAATTATGATTTTTTATTTGAGAAGGAAATCTTGGCAATTAAATAATCTTATTATTTAATTTGAGAGAGGATGTGAAGAAATAAATAATAAAAAATGATTATTCATTTATAGAAAAAGAGGGAAAATGGCATTAATTAAAATGATTGTTATTTGACCATTTAATTAAATGTGGAGGAAATGGAAATGAGGATATTAAATAATTAAATTAGATTAATTATTTAATAGTGGAAGTAAGAGGTTAAATGAATTGTCAAATAATTAAAATAATTATTTAACTATAGACAAATAGTGGAGGATGAATAATTAAATAAATAAGGATTTATTTACTTATAGAGAGAAATAGGGTGTTAGCGATGTAATTAAATAAATATTTAATTTATTTAATTAATCAAAGAACAATAAAGGAAAAGAAATGAATTAATTAAATAATTAAAATTATTTAATTAATAGAGGAATATGACTTTAGAATATAATCAAATAATTGAAATTATTCCATTTTATCAAGAAAAGAGAAAATCGATGCAAAAAATGGTGTTGCGGGCTTGAGACATTTTTCAATGTCTACACTGATATAATGGAAACCTCCATCTGGTGGAAATCTAGGAGGCATGTCACTGAAAACCAAAATATCCTTATCCAAAGCCTTTTGTATATCCATGAGCTTGACCATTCTTACCTTCATAAGAATCTTTTGAAATCACCAAACAACTAGTAGTCCAAGAAACTTGGTTCTTTTGGAAGATCTTCTCCATTATCCTCGTTGATACTACTTGTGGACCTTTGTTAGCCATTCCCTTTAGAACCACATCCTTCACATTAGATTTGAACTTGAGTTCCATCATTTGGTAGTTACTAGTATACTCACCCAATGAATGTAGCCACTACACACCCAAAATTTCATCAATTTCACCCAAACCAATAACATAGAAGTCATCATAAACCTTATGGTCTCCAAATCTTATGTCCATATTTTGGACTTTCTCCTTACAGGGTAAGTTATACCCATTTTCCATGGTGATGGTGAAGCCTACAAAATTTTCTACATTTAGCCTCCTCCTCACAAGTCCTTCATCAATGAAGTTGTGGGTAGCTCCTTCATCAATCAGAATAGTCACTCTTTGCTTGGCAAGGACTCCCCAGACCTTGAAAGAGTGGTATCTATGTGTGATGGATAGAGATGCTAGAATATTACCATTTTCCTTCTTATCTTCATCCCCTAAAAGGATGTCTTTTGGATCATGAAACTCTTTAGACCATCTAATTTTGATTCTTTATTAGAAAGGACTTCTATATAGTGAACTTTCCCCTTACCAAGACATTTGTGTCCTAGAACCCATGGTTCTCTATAGGAGAAACAAATTTGATTCCTTCAAAGCTCATTCCTAGTCTCTTCATCTATCTTCTTCACCACATTAGGAGTTGCATACTTGGGTTTTGATGCTAGAGCATGTAGTGGTTTTTTTTGGAAACCACCCTTAGGGTTCCATGTACCAAGTTTAGGTGGGTAAGAGAATAAATTATTTGGAATGGATGGCTCAATGATTAGAGCTCTTTTCCTCTTTTTTGATAGTTTGGGCACCATTGCTACCACTTTCTAAATATCCATTATATAATCATCTACTGAGCGATGTTGTTTGATCATGGCCAACTTGCTAAAATATTCTTCTTCATCATTCAACTCAAATCTATCAAGAATTATCTTTTTGAATTCATCAAATCTATGTATTTGATCAGGGCCTTGGGTAGTATAGCCATGAAACCACCATTCATAGGCTTCCCCTTTGAGATGAAAAGAGGCAAACTAAATCGTATCTTTCTCTGTCATAGGATTGAGCAAGAAATAAGCTTCCATATTTTGTAACCATGCTTTAGTTGATATCTTATTACTCCCATCAAAACATGTTGTGGCAAGTTTCCCTAATTTATGCTTCAGGTCCTTTCTTTTGTATAGCCCTTTCTTATGGCTCACTCTTCCTTGCAAATTCGATGTAGTCTACATAAGAAATCACTATGCTATCTATGAATAGTTTTTATATTGAAGGAATTGGTGTTCATAGGTTCACTCCTCCCTTGTTTCATTTTCAGCAAGAATATGTTCCTCAAGGTCCTGAAAAAATATTATTCCTTGCATCATTTCTTCCACCATTGTTTGATGATGTCTCACCTTTTTGACCATTGTGATTTGAATTTCCACCTAACATCTTATCTTCCAAGATTTTCAATACATCTCTTATCTCCACTAGGATTCGGGTATATCCCTTAACCCTCTTGTAATCTAATGAATTTCTACAATTGCTTCCTTGAATCTTTTTTCATATTTTGACATATTTCTTTTCTCTAGGTTTGAATTTCCTTCTTAATCAAATTTCTTTAGTTTTCTCCTTTCATAACTAATGTCTCTTTCACTCAACATCAATCATTAGGGAAATCCTACAAGTTGGAAAAATCATGCTCTGATACCACTGTAATGTTTAGATTCCTTGAAGCCTAGATGCAATCCCTAATTGAGAATGCCCTCAAGAACTAAAGGGGTTTCAACCTCTAATCCTAGTGAACACTGGGCTTTCGTCCAATGAAAAAAACTCCTATGGGCTTCCGTTCATAGAAGGAATTAGAACACAAGTGTTCAAAAATACAAGAGAATGACATAATAATTTGATTCCCTTACATGAATTGACTCCCTACACTTATATTCTAACAAATTCCCTTAAGTAACTAGCCATCCTTGAGCCAAAATTGTGTCAAATCCCATAATTTAAATTTCACACTCTACACTAGGTCAGCCTTAAGGACAAAGTAGATTATTTTGGAGTTAGTGTCTCATCTTTTGGTTCTATCCACATGCTTCCCTAGCCCCTTCCTTCTTCTTGAAACTTCATAATTGATGTTACACGATTGAGGGGTGTCTTATCCATTATGCATACTAGAGTAGGTGTCATTTTCCTGGCACAGTCATCTTTTGATAACAATATCTTTTTTTATCTCTAATCCATTTCCCTTGAGATTTGGATGTGATGTGTAGGTGTCATTGTGGATACTATATTCCAAACTGCAAGCTGGAATGTGCTACTACAAAGGAATATAGAGGGGTTCCTGAATTTCACTTTGTAATTATCTTTTAAGAAAAAGGGACATGACATAGTTACCTCATTATACAAGATTAAGGCACATGTCAAGATCTTTCCTAATCCTATATCATATTTTACCTTTATAATAAATTCATCATTTGTGCATCCTATACAATTCAATTCATTGTAAATCCAATATATCATTGCAACCTTGAGTATTGCATATTGGCCATATCTTGCATCCATTGTTGTAATTTCATGTTCTTTCTTTTCCCTCTTGTATAAGGTTGTTTTTAGTTTTTGTAGGTGATCTTGGAGGCTTGAGTCCTTGAGTGACTCTAAAATGGTATTAAAGCTTCAAAAATTGCAAAAATCCTTAGATTTGAGGGTGATTTGAGCTTGATATTTTGTAAAATGTGCATTGGGGTAAAATAGACCTTATAGTTGAGTCCAGAAGGACCAAAAACCCCCATTTTCATATAAAATACTTGGTTTTTTAATGAAAATTAATTTTTGAATCATTTTTGAGGGTTTGGTCAAAATTTGCAGCATCCATGTCTATATAGTTTGTACATCATACAAATTTGTACCATCCATACGATCTGTACTAGGTGGCATCAATGTCTACAAAAAAATTGGCATCAAAATTGACATATTCTCGACATACGAGTAGGGTATTGTACTTTATATGCAGTTTATAATATTTTTCTTTAATCTATGAGGTCAGCATACAAATTGTCACTTCAATTGCAGAGGGTAAGTTTGCATCAATTTTAAACATTATAAAAACTTATTTTCATCAGTTATTTTTTCGTGTCGCCTACAATTTTTTTCTTGGTACCCACAATTTTCTTTAGTGCCCAAACATAGCAAAGCTACATGGTCATTTCTGTTGAAGCCTATTGGTGCTAATTACAGGGCTTAAAACCTGTAGGGTGTGTGCCAGCTACAACCTCACCACTAGGGGGTTCCACTATTCCCTTGAAGAGTCACTACTAAGCGACGACACCTTAACTATTTTTATTTTTCTATTTTACAATGAGATGGTCATATGACAGATCGAGCGCCCAAATTTTTTGTCCTTGGTGCTTATTTGGTCCCTAGAGGCCCTAATAGGGAATTTTTTCTATGGAGCATAACTTTCTTCCTAGGTTTCAAAATCTTGTAGACGAGGTATCAACAAAAATTTGGTTCCTAGCACTTCATAGCAATGCAAACCATTTTATCAAATTTTTCCTCATGTGAATTTTATTGTTGTTTAAAGTTAGATTTTCCTTTTTGGACCTCTGAGCTCATAAATATTTGCCACAATCTCTAATTTTCACGATTCTTGCAACGTTGGAAAGATATTAAGGAGCTCTACATTTATATTCATGCACTTTTTCTTGATTCATCCCTAGGTATATTTTATTCATATTTGTGCAAGTTTGTATTTTGGTTGATTACTTGGACATACTACAACCTGGAGAAATTTTGTCCACTTTGAAAGGCTTCATTTTAAGTGTAGATCATATTGGGAAAGTTTACTTTCAGTTTGAGGATCTCATTATGATATATTGTTGTAATTTTTCCATCTTCGATCCATCTTGGCATTACAAATCTAGAACACAATTTTGGTATTATAAATGCATTACATATAAAGTGCCACATTATATTATTGGGGGGATTATTAATTGATTGATTGGGGGGATCTTGATGTATTTTTTTGATCTATATGCTTGTGCTCTTCATTTTCCATGGATCATTCTAAGGCTCCTTTGCTAACATAAAAAGATAAAAAGATAAAATGGATTGTTGAACATACCAAAGCTCTTAGATGTCTTTGTAAACTAGTTTCTCAAGATTAATTATTCCAAATTGAACCATGTAAGTGTAGAGGAGGAGATTCGCTACTCCTGAGTATCTAGAACAAGGAAGAGTCTATAGGGAGTGAATTGTACTCAACAACCTTAAGGAATAAGCTCAAGTAACAAAGACGGGTAAAAGGGAGTTTTTTGTAATGTTTTATGTTTTATAACATTTTATGGAAAAAGGACTTCAAAAGTCAAAAGAGCAAGCTGAAATAGTAAGCCTCAGAGGTCTCAGGGGACTAACATGCTAGTTCTTAGCCAGAGGGTGACAACGCAGCATGCGGACATCCTCGTGGTGCATTGTAGCCTCATATGAACCAAAAATAGAGTGATTCTCTCGAAACACACATGACCTACTAACAACTCAAGAACTAATGTTTAAAAATTTGACAAGACTAATAGAATGCTACAAATAAAGAAAGTATAACAAGAAGAACACTAGATGTACAAATAAATAAACTATTGAAATGACAAGAAAAAAGACAAAGGACAGCAAGATGAACTCACAAGTGGTCTAACACTATGAAGTCTCCTACAAAGCCCCATGTGAACAACTTACACATAAAAATAATGAAAAGTGTTAGGGTTGTTTCAGGGCTTGCCTTAGTCAAACCCCATTTTGGTGTTTCCACCTCCACGAAACACCAAAGTGACAACAAGATAGAGAAATAGATGATAGATAATATAGAATGACAAGATAAAGACAGAGAAAATACAACATATCAATATGCTATCAAATAAGCATAATAATTCCAAGAAAAGTAGAGTGTTACCCTCCCTTCAACAAGCTTGAGAAGTTGAGAGAGAGTGCAACACTTTAGAGAGCTTGAGACAAAGTTGTAACCACGAACATGCAAGAAGCTTGAGCCAAAGTGATATAGAAGATCTTGACAAAGCAAGAATACAAGAGAATGGGAGATTGACAGAATGAGCTGCAAGAATGAAGTTAGATTGAGAGATTGGATGAATCAGATTGAATGAGAGGGAAGAATGAAGTTTGAATGAAAAAATGCATACAAGAGGGTCATTTTTAGGTGCGCCTACAACTACAAAGGTGTTACACTTTGTGAGTAGGTAAAAGTGTAACATCCCAATAACCATAGGATCGGGAATCTTGTCAAGAAATTCATGTGACATGCAGACATTTGTGTGTCATGAAAGCATCCCAAAAAAATTCCTTCAACGACTGAAAGTGATGGGGTCAAGGACAAAAATGAACGCAAGAAAAAGGGGGATTAACATTATCATCTTTATTAGGCTAAAGTGAAGGTTATGTAATGTGAAATTTCCTTAGGGGTGCAATTTTATGACATTACATATTTCCCCCACTTTAGCGAGCATATGTATCTTAAACATGTGTGAGCTAAAGTAGAAAGAGGTTGAAGAGAATATACCCAGGATGAAGATGACATAGATATTCAATCTGGTATATGTGATATAGAGAAGCTGAGCCAGGACACAAAGAGGACATAGGTCATCGATCTTACAAATATAACTACAATCTCACCACAAACATGATAGTTGTAGAGGAAAAAAAGTGAAAAATAAACATGATAAAATTTTCATAGACATGAAATCACATAATCTGATCAGATAAGAGATGATGCTGATAGGTATGGATAGCATGGCTAGAGACCGTATGGCAAGCAGATAGGCATGTGGTTGCTACAAACTACATTGTAGGACAATCACAGAAAAGACAAGACAAGTCTAGTCAAGTTTCCCCCAAGCTAGACAACAAGACATAAGACATCAAGACATATTTTTAAATATTTTTTGAAAATTAAGCAGATATTATAGCCCCCCTTAGAATGATGTGTGTTACGTAGAGGATCACATGTCATTATAAGGAGAAGAGAAAGACAAGGATATGTCATGGCACAAGATACATAGGAGATGTATTCGTGGAATGTTGTCACATGAGGGACACACATAGAAACCACAACATCATGAAGAGAAAATCATAGACAAAGAAATCAAGATCTTAAGGGGATTCAATTATTTAAGATTAGAACTGCTCATAGATATAGATAGATAGATATAACATAATATATATGAAATTTTATCACCCCCCCCCAAACAGATCAGAACGGGAAAAAGATCACATGAAGGAAAAATAAAAATCAGGTCAACATGAAAGAGGCTCGAATTCCCCAATGGTTTGCATCATTTTTGACATGAAACTCAAAGATTACAACATATAGAAGAATGATGATACAAATAGATGAAGTGTATGACATATTTTCTCTCTTGTATCCAAGCACCTACAAGGGTAGCAAGGATCCTCTAGGAGAGAGCACAAACATAAATGTACAAGCATCGAGGAACACAAACAAACACACAAAGCTAATTTAAAGATGAAGGAGAAGGCATCACTTTAGTCTGACACCTCCAATAGGTCATCCTTCTCCCAGTCTAGATCATCGTAAGGGGAGGGATGATGAGCCTATAGGGGGGATAGCTAGGGTCATTCTAGCAAACTAGCCTATGGCAAGACCTAAGGAAGAAACCCCCTCAAGGTCTTCCTTGCCAAGATCATGCGAGGCTAGTGTCATCGATCTAGAAAAGATAGATGAAAAAGTCAGAAGCTACTTCAAGGAGTCGAACATGCACTTCTCAGGAGTGACATGTTGTGAGTGGATGAGAGGACATGAAACTTGAGAGTCACTATTGACCTCAAGAAGAGGGGAAGTGACAAACTTCAGGGAGAGAGGTGTTATCTCCATCACAAGGATGGTACAATCCAAGTGGAACAAGACTCAAAAGATGAAGACTTTTTCTCACCATCACTCAAAGAGGGGTCGCTCTCCAACTTATGCTTCAATGGAGGATATGGAATCCTTGCAACTGAAGTGGAAGAAGGAGAAGGAGAAGGAGACGAAGCCACAAAGACACCAGCTTTGTAAATGGCATGTCAATGGGCTATGAAAAAGGAGGAAGATCAAGAGAGGTGACTTCATAGAGGGAGCGATGAACACTTGCACCCTTTTTGGGAGAGGTTCATTAGGATCTACTAACAAAGCTAGGAGCAACACGAAAGTGATGGGAATCAAAGCAGGAGAAGTAGAGATAGGAGAAGAAATGGAACTAGAAGCAACAAAATAAAAAAGAGAAGGCTCTTCTTCAATCTTCTTGGAAGCTTCATGATCCTTAGCCAAGGCCTTTTGATGGTGCTTACACTCTTGTGCAAGTCATTATGGTGGCTATGGGAATTAGAAGGTGTAGCTTGAGAAGAGGCTAAGGGCTCTTGTTCTACTAGGGGAGCAACCTACACAACCATTTCCAATGGAAGGTGGGCTCCTAAGGAGGAACAAGAGGAGGCATAGAGGCAAGAAGTGAGATGGACATATCAACGATAGGCCCCTTTCCATTTCATGCCTTAGGGGCAGGTGGAGGAATGGGGGGAGGCTTAGGAGGCCAAGAAGCAAGAAAAACCCCATGGGAATGCTTCCCCTTACTATAAAGGGTGGGTCGGGGATAATGGGAAAAACCAACAGTTGGAAGACCTGAGGCTTTGCCTTCCACAATGTAGGCATCTTTCCTTTTCCTATTCCAAGCACAATAGAAGGAATGGAGGACACCATCAGGGGTTGGGAGGCAACCAAAGAAGATGAAAAATAAGAAAGATCAGAAGGCCTGAGGGATAGAGCTTTCTTATCCTTACCCTTCAAAGGGGTAGGGATGAAGCACATTGTTGTGCACACAAAGAGGACTTCAAATAAATTACTAGAGAAGAAGGAGGAAAACCACCATTACACACTGAGCCCCCATTCTTATACCTAAAATAAGCCTTATATAATAGGTCTCCTTTGGGTGGCAAAGTTCCAACTAGGGTGAGCCAAAAGTGATCTAGGGAGAAGCCCCCATGCTACACTAGTGGTCTATATCCAATATCATGGATAGTGTACATGGTACCCTCATGGGGAAACTTTAAGCATTTGTGGATAACCAAGGCAACCGCATTCATAGAGACTAGCCATGGGATGCCTAGTCTAAATCTAAAGAGGTTGGACTCGAGTATTGTGACAAATGGGACTTCCAAGGTTTCAGGTCCAACTAGGACTGACAGAGAAATGGAAACAATGGGTGCAACATAAGTTCCATCATGCGTTTGAAGCATAGTCTATGATTCTCATATTTTTCCTTATGCAAATTACCTATAAAAAGAGTCTCTTTCATGATAATTTGACCTAACTCATGGGGTCAACCATAATGCTAGTGACAACATTATCATTAACATGCGCGAGGATATACAATGGAGAGGGCTCTTTGCTTAGAGGAAAGACATGTGAGGTGAATGTAATATCAAGTGTTGCATTCACATGACCTAGAGGAGTAACATGGGTAAATGAAACCACGTTCATTTATTTAGATGGATTTAGATCAAAAAAAGAAGAAGAAGCAAGGATGAAAATATTGGTAGAATGGGATGGGAAGGGATCTGTGTAAATTTTCAGTTGGATATTAGGCTTTGCTACAAATTTATTGGAGTTCTTATTTTTACCATCGGGCCAAATGGTATCATTATTGATGTGGTCTTATATCACATGATGAAGACACACACATCTCTTGGTATCATGACTCAACACTCGATCATATTGGGAGAACTTTTGTGCATCATACCACTGGGGATAAGGCTTAGAAAGTGATCTAATCTCTAGGAGGGATATTACACCATGTTTTAATAGCTTCTATAGGACATTTTTATAAGATTCATATAATTTTGTGAATATTCTATTATGACCTATAAAACTTTTATTAGTGGGGACAGACACCATGTTTTCCACTACTTTGTTTTTCCTTGACTCACCAGAGATAGAAAAGTTGACCAGCCATCCTAACGGGAAGATGAGGAAGAATCCCCATATTGAGCACTTGTTTGTTGGTACTCTCATAGAGAAACACACAAATGGGTGAAAGAGGGATATTTCATTAGCATAAATTTATCTCATAGCGTCAGTTGCAAGTTTTTGATGAAAACTCACTACATTAGGAAGGGCATAGGAGAGCTAAGAAAAGAGGGATTGATAATGAGTGATGAAATAGTTCACCTTCTCATGCACACCCTACTTACATCAGACAAGATTGGTAAAAGTGACCTTCAATCCGATATTAGCCTCAAATTGCTAGAGGAACTAATTCACAAGTTGATCAAAAGAAAATATAGAATTATCAAGGAAAGAGAAATACCATTCCAAGGAAGCATCCTTGAGAGAATGCAAGAATATTTTTTCTAGCAAAGCATCATGATGGAATAAATAAATACACATTGCATTGAAAGATGAGACGTGTGTTTGTTGGTCTCCTCTACCACTATAATTTATGAACTTAGGAATTTCCATCTCTTGAGGGATGAGGGTGTTTAAGATAGAAAAATACAAGGGACTATGGTGTCAGTAGGATTGGAACATAGGTTGATAAGAAGAACTAGCCACATTCACTAGCTAAGATTGCATCCACCCCATATTTTGCAAGAGAGCATTAAGGACGAGATCTATGGATGAAGTATGACTAGTTGAAGCACTAGCACCAGAGGTAAAAAAAATTGATTCCCATATGTAGGAATATAAAAACCTAGAGTAATCTAGTTCACTCTAATATTAATAATCTCCTTAGGTGTGGTGGTGGTATTGTTAGCAATGGTACTAACAAAAGGACTTGTGTCGACCATGTGAATAGACACTCCAAGCATCAAAATATTCAGCTGGTGACCAACAATCTTTGACTGAACATCTTGGGGATTGTTCAAGGAAAAAGTGTAAGATGGAACATGGGTCTCCACAATATTTTCTATTCCTTGAAGTAGCTCCAAACCTCTTCGATCGATAATTAGTATATTCTTTAGACTGATGATGAGAAGATCTACTTAACAATAAGAATCTTAATTTCCTAGGAACCCTACGAGCTCTTCAAGCCTAACTTCCAAAGATTAAATCTGCTCTATAGGAACTCTAAGATCAACTTCCTCAGCTAAGGAAGAGAAAGAGTTTAAAGGAGAGCCTAGAGGGGTATTAGTTTTGGTTCCAAGACAAGGAGGAGAGAATCTGGTAGTGAATCATGTAGTGAACTCCTCAAAATCTAGACCTAAATGGGGAGGATTGAATCTTCTAGACCCCATATCAATGTTTCAATAACTCCTTACTACGTGCCTAGAGGTATTAGATTGGGTTGTGAAGCTCATATGAGCATCACAATGTGTTATCTAGTACACATCTTGACAAGAGAAGAAAATTGACATAAAGACAAGAGGAAAGAAAGGTTCACGTTGGGTTCACCAAAATGTAGAGGAGATTCACTACTCCCTAGGATAGGGAAGAGTCTACAAGAAGAAAATTATCCTCAAATACCTCAAGGAATAAGCTCAAGTAACAAAGATGGGTAAAAGGAAGTTTTTTGTGATGTTTTTTGTTTTATGACAATTTATGGAAAAAAGGACTTCAAAAGTTGAAAGGTAAGCCTCAAAGATCTTGGGGACTAACTGGCTAGTTCTCGACCAGAGGAGAACAACATAGTATGCAGACATCCCTGTGATGCATTGTGGTCTTGTATAGACCAAAAATAGAGTGAGTCTACTAAAACACATAGGATCTACTGACAACTCGGGAACTAAATTTTGACAATTTGACTAGACTAACAAAATGCTAAAAATAAAGAAATTACAATAAGAAGAATATTATATGTGCAAATAAATAAACTATTGAAATGACATGACAAAAGACAAAGGCGAGCAAGATGAACTCATGGGTGGTCCAACACTATGAAGCCTCCCACAAAGCTCCACATGAATAAGCTGCACACATGGAAACAATAAAAAGTGTTGGGGTTGTTTCAGGGCTTGCCTTAGTCAAACCCTTATTTTTGCATTTCCACCTCCATGGACAACCAAAGAGACAAAAAGGTAGAGAAATAGACAATAGATAATATAGAATGGTAAGATAAATTAAGAGAACATGCAAGATATCAATATAATATCAAATAAGCATAATAATTCCAATAAAAATAGAGTGTTACCCTCCCTTCAACAAGCTTAAGAAGATGAGAGAGAGTGCAACACTTGAGAGAGCTTGAGACAAAGACATAGTATCCATGAATGTGCAAGAATCTTGATCCAAAGTGACGTAGAAGAGCTTGAAAGAGCAAGAATTCAAGAAGAAAATGGGATATTGAGAGAATGAGCTGCAAGAATGAAGTTAGATTGAGAGATTGGATAAATCAGAGTGAATGAGAGGGAACAATGAAGTTTGAATGAAGAAATACATGCAAGAGGGTTGTTTTTGTGCACACCTGCAACTATAAAGGAATTACACTTCGTAGGAAAACAGAAGTGTAACATCTCAATTGCCATAGGATTAGGAATTTTATTAGGACGTTCGTGCGACCCACATATGTCTACGCGTCATGGAAGTGTCCCCAACGAAAAATCCTTCAATGATCAAAATTGACAGGTTCAAGGATGAAAATGAAGGCAAAAATAAGGGGGATTAGCATTATCATCTTTATTAGGATAAATTGAAGGTTATGTAATGTGAAATTGCACTGGGGTTGTAATTTTACAACATTACAATAAGAATTCTCATGAGGCTTGTGAAAAACTAAAAACATTGTATGGTACTACAAATGAAATAGAGGCTATGAAACTGGTAATGAATTAATGAGCCTTGATTCTAAGAACTTTGACATCCAAGATTACATCACTAAGGTTAATGATTTAAGAGAGCAATGTAAAGCATGTTGAATTGATAAGAAGGAAATTTAATTAGTTTACAATACTATGAACAAACTTGGTCTTGATTACGTTGCTTTTGTTTCTAGCTTTCAAACTCATAGGTTGATTATGGGGTTTGCATATACTACACCTTTTTTTTAGACTGTGGGAATCGGAATTGGGTATTCGCCCCCTATAAACTGCAGTTCACTTGGTAAAAAAATTTCACGTGACTGATGATGTTGGCATGACACACCCTCTAGTACCATGGGGATGTGGGGGGACTAGACTTCAAGACCTCTTGCCTACAATAGGATACTTTAGCCCATCGAGCTAGGCCCACTGCCTATTGCATATACTACACCTTCATTTGCATCATTTTTTGATATTTTAATACATGAGCAACAAAAGCTTATATTGATGGGTTTCATCAAGTCATTTAAATCTCAAGTATTGTTGGCTAGTCAGGTGAAAGAATCAGAAAATACTAATAAGAAACATAAGAAATCAAAGAACAATCCACATTTAGATCAACCAAAGAATAAATCCTCTTCCACATATAAATCATCTAAGATGGAGAATTATATTTGTTCATGTTGCAAGAAGCTTGGGCATGATGAACATTCTTGTTATAAGTAGGCTATTGATGACTTGAAACATCTTCTCAAAAAGAATCAGATTGATTTTCCTTCTATAATCTGTAATTCACCTTCTTATTCTTCTTCAAAATAGCTTAAAAATGACAAAAAATGGAATATAGGTAAATCTATTTGTGCTTTTCTAGATCATGGATCAAGGATATGACTTCTAGATTTATGAGAATCTTATCATATGGCATCTTCACAATCTATATTCTCTTCTTTTGAGACTTGTACTATGTCTCCTATTTTTATGGGGAACATTACATACATGAGTGTACTTGGGAAGGGGTCTATTGCTTTTATGGAGGGCACTTTCAATGATGTTTTTTGTGTACCTCATTTGATGAACAATATCCTTTCCATATAGTACACATGGTGGAGATGGGAGGACTGTGTAGTTCACTCTTGATTCAATCATCATTAGAGACTTGGAGAGTAGAGAGATTCTTACCACTAGGACATGGTAGATAATTCATCTCAATTATATGTCTTTGCAGATTTTTCTTTTGATGGTGACATTGATCCTTTGATTATTGATCACACTTCTAGTGTGAACCATATTTCAGAGGAGACATTTAGCTTCTTGAACTTGGGAGTTATCACATTAGATCCCATTCTTGAGCCTTGTATTTCATCCCCTCCATCTTTTACTGCATTTGATGATGCTCCTATTAGAACAAGTTTGGCATTTTGTGATTCAATGCAGTAGGATATACATCATCTTTGAACTACATCTACTTGGGATGCATACTTGATAGAAATCGGTGGATTATTTGTTGAATCCCACATTTCATATTTGAAGAGATACCATTGATTACACACATCTTCTCTTTGATGGAAATGGTCCTTCTTCAATTGTTGTGAGGGAATACATTGACCCTCTTATTCATTCTTTGCATTCACTCTTTGCATTTTGACATGAGTGTGGATTTTTGGACCATTTTGAGGAGGCTTCTTTGTCTTCAGAGGATACATCTTTGTCTTTAGAGTGTGTTATACATTTGTCTCTAGGAGGTTTTGGATCCATATCTTCATCTATGTGGCCTAGAACACCTGTTTGGAGTTTTTCAACTTTCAACATTGACATGGAGACACTTGAGTGTAGTTTAGAGACATCCTATATCATTCTTGTTCCCAAATCTTCCTTTTAAGAATGGGAAGACATCTTGCATATCATCTTGATTTTATTTCTTCCTAGGGGTGGTCATGTTGTTCAACGAGATTGAATCATCTTCAACATTCAATGTTGAGATTCTACTATTGTAAGAGACTCACCATTGGGAGGTTCCATTATCTCTCTTCTTCTCTCTTATTGGGGGTCATTTTTCTCGCATGGTGTTTTGTCCCTCTCATGCATCATTGAGAGCATTTTGCATTTTATCTCTCTTTTGGGGAGGAGTTTTGTCCCACTTATTTTTCTCTTTTTCTTTGTTTTTGAGAGATTGTATTGCTTATGTACATGGGTACCTAACATGGCCCTGTAGCCAGGACCCATCCTTGCATCTTTGCATAATAATTCACTCCCTAAGTTGTACTTAAGGGGGGTGTTGGTGTAAATACGTGTTTTACCTATCTAGGTCCTATTTACATGTTAAGTCCACTCAGGTCCTAGGAGGGAATATTTTTAGTTAAGCATTAGTTGCCACTTAATCTTTTGGAATTTAATTCTTGTGTCCTAATAAATTTAATATTTTTTGGGGTAGTTATCTCATTATACAAGATTAAGACACATGTCAAGATCTTGTCTAATCCTATCTCACATTTTTCCTTTATAAGAAAGGCATCATTTGTACATCCTAGACAATTTAGTTCATTGTAAGTCCAATATATCACTTTAATCTTGAGTATTTCATATTGGCTATATCTTGCATCCATTGTTGTAATTTCATGTTCTTGCTTTTCTCTTTTGTAAAAGGTTGTTTTTGGCTTTTACAGGTGATCTTGGAGTCTTGAGTCCTTGAGTGACTCTTCACATTTCTCCTCTACAAGTGTTGTAGCAACAACACACTTTAATAGATCATGAGGAAAGTAGTAAATATCACACCAAAATGAATCTTTTTGAAGATTCACATGATCCTTCCTTAAGGTATCATGGGTGTGCCTACACCTCTCCTTGTTACCATCACTCACATTGTCATATCCACTATTACACTTGAAAAAGGTGTGTACTCTTGCCAAGTGTATTAGTGACCAACATTACTTGGTCCTCCACACCCTTACTACTCTTTTCATGCAACTTTAATTCTAGTTTTTAGACTGGCTAACATATACTACAATTAAGAAGAGAAAAATGTCAATTTAATCACAAAAAACTTAAATAAAAAATTTTAATATAAATAAAATTGAACTTATATAAAATGAAAAGAAAATAAAATCAATTCAATAACTATTTTAAATTTAAATATTTACAAAACTAATAAATCAATTTACATTTAAATATTCATTATCATCCATTTGACACTCTTATTAGAAAAGCATACTCTAAAAAAACTATATATATTTACATACTTGTACACTTCATTAACCATGCAAAAACTAAACATTGTCAAATCTTGGATATAAAAGAACCAAAAAAAAATTGAAAGTCAAAATACAATGCAAAACATAAGAACCACTTACAAAAGGGAAACTCCAATGCAATGTATTTTAATCAACGACAAAATATAGAAAAAGCTATCATGTAGAATAATTTGGAGTCCACATTGAGTAAGAGAATGAATCTAGCATAAATAATTAAGAACCGCATCCACTTTTTCATGTTTGAACTCATTACTCTTCTTCATTCTCTTAGTTTAGTCTTTCTATCCTCGTGAGACTAAAAAAAGTATCAATGATAAATGATGTTGATCCTACTATCATGTTAGGAGATGAAACACTCCTTTTTTCCTAAGATACATCAAAGCTTAAACTTTTGAAGGCCATGGTTCGTTGGCATGGTGATGCACCACTTGGTGTTGAATCACAGAGCTATCAATGTTGGTGCAATTGAACTAAAGATAATTAAAAGGTTATAAGTGAGAAGTGAAAAGATAGTAGTTGCCATCCCATTGAGATCAAATATCCTAGGGAGAAGATCAACACAATTTTCTATGCATGCACTCATTTATTTGATTCATCTACATACACAAAGATGTTATCTTGTTTAATTTATATCTAGTAGACTACTACCATCGTGCTTGAATACAACAATGAAGCCACATGAAGGGTTTCACATTGTCTTGATATTTTGGTGATCATACACATGGTTGAAGGGAAGTAATACTAAATAGAGTGATCAATGTTTCCATCTCTCCTTGGGGATTTGATGTGAACCAAAAATCCCCCTTCCTTAGCCTATGGAAATCATGCTCATTGTAACACGTCCAATTTTATAGACTCAAAATTTTCATAAGTTTTTACTAACAAGTGAATAAACCATGATGCCATTACATAGCAATAAAAAATTTATTTTCCAAAATATAAATAACATGCACATTTGAAGTAAACACTATTCCAAACTTCCATTGCATTTCATTTAAATTTCACAAATCTTTCCAAAGTATTGATTTCATATTGAATAAACTCAAGTTTAACATTCATGTTTACAATCTTCCATATAAATGGGTACAAAGTACATACATAGCTCTTATGAGCTTCCAGTACTAGAAATACATATGGTTCAGGTAATTCCCCTTTAAATCTTGGCCACCAACTAATGAGGAGAAGAATCACTCAAGTGATTTTCCGCCAACCATGGCCTTACAACAATCCCTTGCACATCTACCATTCAAGTAAGATGGCCCTAGCCTTCGACGAAGAGATTAGTTTGGTAACCCCATAATACTAGCCTTTCATGAGCTTGGTGTTGTGTCCTACAAACTATAACTTTACCATACAGTGGATACAACCTACGTGTATGACAATATTAGACTAGAATGCATAACTGGATCACAATGAATTGATAGTGTAAACAATGACAACTTACACTACTTTGGCCAAATAATTCAACACTTAGTTACTTTGAGTGAGGGTCATCCTATTACCTTCCTAGCTTGATTTGTAATGACCACACATATTATATGCATAGGCTATCCCCTTCACTAGATTATCCTAACCCCAGGAATAACCTATATTTTCTTCCTAAAATATTACACTATGGTAATTCAAACTAAAACATAAATCAAACTTTCTCAAACCTCCTTATAAACCAAACTATAGTTGTATAAGCTTGATTTAACATAGTCTATAGTATAACACTCAAGCACTCATTCCTACATACATAATATGCTAATATAATTCCTATATATAGGTTTGACGTCATCTAAGGTTCTTTCATACTTTTCATGAAGTAAATAAACATAATAAACATCCATATTCCTCTTTCCAAACAATTCAAGCATAAAAATAAGCAATCTTTTCAACTTAAAACAAAAAATAAAGTAGAGAATTATCATGCCTATAATCAGATAGCTCCAATTCATATAGCAGGTTTCCTAGCACAACCTCCACCAAATAGTTTGCAATTTCGTCCCTTGACCAATTACCACAAAGAAATTTCACTCTAACCTCACAAAACTCTCTCTAAAAAACTCTCAAGTCACCACTCAATATTGCAGCAGAGTAACTCTCAAAAAATGAAAAAAATAAGAATGTGTCTCCCAATGAAGAAGAATGCTCCCCTATTTATACAAAAACCTTAGCACTATAAGGCTATAAACAAGCTCTCTATTTACCACTTCTCACACTAAAAAGTTTGACTCAGTTGTGAAGATTCAAGGTGGTAGAATAAAATTGATGACTATTTGTCATACTCAGCCAGTCACTATAATTCACATGATAGTAGAGTTTTTTGAAGAAAAAAGCAAGGATAATGTTTCAACACATTGACTGTTCCCAACCAACTTCTCACTTGACTAATTCTCTAAATCCACTTGTCTCATACACAGAAAATGCAATGTAAATTAGACTTCTAAAGAGGTGAATAATTCATACTTTGGTGCCACATATTTCCTCATGCACCCTATTTTATGGGTTGTTGTTTCAAAGACCAATTCAAAGTTCTCTTATGTGTTTTTATTCATTATGAGTTTGACTAAGTCTTTAATACTTTATTCATTAAATAGTTTGATTTTAGTTTCCATGCGCCCTTTAAAATAGTTTTGCCTATGTTTAATTCCCAACATTCAATACATTTCATTCCTCCTTTAATTTATATGCCTTATCATATGAAGCACACTTTCTTTTATTCCAACGCATATTACTTAGTGTAGTGTAGAAAAAAGTATCCCTTTTACATTTTCACACCTAATTTGGAATTATTATTAAAATGAACTTAATTATACCTTAATTTAGTATTATAATATGTATTTACATATTCACATTAATTTTAGGGCCCTATTAATTAAAATGGACTTAATTGTGCCTTAATTTTAGTGTTGTAGAGTGTACCTCTTGAAACTTTCACACTTATTTATGGCTCCCTTAATTAATTGAGGTTAATTTGCGTTAATTGGCCTCTTTAATTCAAATCCAAGCCTAATTAATTGCATTTTCCAAAGAGGGAATTCGACATTCATCAATGCCTAAACATAACACTTCTCATTGAGCAATGTGTGTCCTAGGTAAGCGACCTAGGACCCATTAGCCCATGGGAAAATGGGTCCTCACTTGGACCTATGACCTAAATTTAAATTATTTTTTTGGTGGTATTTTAACAATTTCAAATCCATATTCACATGTTGGCTTGTGTTATTTGAATTTTAGGAAATTAATGTTACATACCTATAAATATAAGGTCATTTCACTATGTTTCACCTAGGAAATTTGAAGTGAGAATCCCTATAGCAAGTGTATGAGATCAAGAGAATTTCAAGAGTAGATTTAGTGAAGAATTATTGCAGCAACCAAGATCCAATTGTCATGTCAAATTCTTCTTGCATCATGCATGTTTTAGGAGCTAATATGATGATGTAGGTTTCATGATCCATTCAAGCATTCAAGGCATTATTTCAAACCAAGTTTCAAGACCAAGATCCACATCCATTGAAGCTATTTTATGCAAGTTGCAAATCTACATTCCAAGATTCATTCAAGGGCTTGGGGGGTTGTGACATAGAGTTATTCATTCATCATTCCTTTCATGCTATTTTGTTTCATTTAAAGGTTTAATTACCAAAATTGGGTTTGACCAAGGAAAACCCCCATTCACCAAAAACAAAACATTTTTCCCTCTTGATTTGTGTTTGCATATTTAGGTGGAAGAAATATTGAAGATCTTTTGAAAAGAAAAATTGAAGAAGTTGTTAAAGTTGCAAAAGTTGTCATCTTACGGAAACTTGATTATAGAATTTATTTACATCTTTTCAAACCTAAAACCTAGGAAAATTGAGAGATTCAGATCTATAGCAGAGGCTCCCAAAAGTTGCATACAAACCCTAACTTAGGACCCATTCGCCCCCAGGTGAATGAGTCCCAGGTCAGCTTCAATAGAGCACTTTTGGTGAGTGGTACACATAATCTTACCTCTCTCTAATCTGTGATCTGATTTATGGTTCCATTAGTATTGAACTTAGTCTATTAGATCCAAGTTTTATATTTCATTTTGGAGCTATTCTTCTATTTTTAATCTTTCTCCCCAAAGTGATGTTGAATCAGGACCCCCATCCTTGCAAAAAAAGGAAATCAGCAGATTCACACTTTGACTTGACTTGCCTAAAGGTTGATAGTCCTTTCATTGTGTGGATCTCATTTCCTAATGAAATAGAGATAAATAGGTCCTAATTAGTTCATCAACCCCATTTCATGTCTCTTAACCTATTTTTATTTGTTTCATTTTGGTGAACCCAACTTTTGATTGAATCTATATTTTGTATTCATTTGCATTGAATTTCATTGAATTGAATCTCATTTAGGGTTTTTTAACTCGCATTAGTTTGCATCTCATTTAGGGTTTTAGGATTGCATTTTTTCACCTCATAAAATCTGAAAAATACAAAAAAAATAGTCATTTCACAAATAATTTACATAGAATTGCATCATCATTCATTTACATTTGAAAATTGAATCAAAATTGCACATCAAATTAGTTCTCCTAGTTGGTCATTTTGTCATATTTTGCATTTGCATTCAACATTAATTTCACAAAAAAATCAAACTGTAATTCACTACTTTAAATCTGAATCTAGAAACCATTAGAATCAACTCAGAAACTTGCAAAAACATTTTTAAAAACCATAATCTAGGACCCATTCGCCCTTGGGTGAATAAGTCACTGATCAGGGTCATTTCCCAAATTTTTAGGCATTAAAACATATGTTTCTACATTCTACATTGTATGATTTCAAAATTGCAAATTTACAAGACATCATTTTCAGGTTTTTGCATAATATAATCAAAAAATTATCTTATTTGAAATTTGAAAATTGCTTTTACATATTTACATTACACTTTACATTCTAGGTCATTGCATTGCATTTCACCTTTCTTTCCATTTTGGGTATACATTGAGTTTGTGAAACTTGTATGAGCTTCACAACTTGGTGTCCCATTAGCAATATTGTTGTGAGACGTAGTTCAAGACTCATGTCATCCTATGAAACACCATTTATTGTGGATATTGGGTTCTCCAACTCTTTCACTAATAGTGTTGATAATCAACCCTCTATGGATCATAGTCTCCATACCTCATTTCCAGTGACTTCCCTACCTACAAACAGTGTTCATGATGTTGAAACAATGTCTACTAATGTCCCACAAGAAAACATAAGAAGGATAGATGAAGAAATTAAAAAAATTGCAATACTTTGTGACTTTAGAAAACATTGCTAGTAGTACCATTCTTGCCTTATATAATGTGAGGAAAATGATTGAAAATAAACATGGAATAGAGATTTTGCAAAGTCTAGTTCATATTGTTGATAAGAACATCCCTACCATGACTAGTTTTCTCAAGCTTTGGGGTATACTCAAAGCCAAGGTGGAAATTCAATTACTCCTTCCACAACCCTTACCACTATTCCTACCTAAACTAGTACTCGTGTTACCACAACCATCCAACCTACTTGCAATGTCAACACTTAACTTAGGTATTTCCACTGGGAATCCTTCTACCTTTGTGAGTTCAAATCTCATATCTCCTCAACCATCCCCCCTCACAAATCTAAAATTCACTTGTCCTCCACATACATACACCACTCCACCTTATTAACCTCCATCTCACAATACCAACAATGATCCAATCCTTAACACACTTTTGTAAAATATGTCATCCCTCCAACAAAAAATTGCCACCCTAAATCAAAACAACAATGGCCAACCTTCACAATACATCAAAACCAATCCATTATCCTTGGAGATATTGAGAACACAAATGCCACAAGGTATAGAGGTTCCTAGGTTTGAGAAATATGGTGGGAAACGAGGTCCTGTTAGCCATGTTTCCACTTACACAATCTTATGTAGTGACTTCATTTTTGAAGATAAACTCTTGGCTAAACTCTTCCCTTGATCATTGAAAGATGATGCTTTAGAGTGGTTTTGCTCCTTACCAAATACTTCAATTAGTTCATTCAATGAACTTATTGATGCCTTTGACAATCACTTCGAAATTCACATGGGTCCTAAGATGACCTTAGCTGACTTGATGACATGTAAACAAAAGGCTGAAGAAAAGGTCACTGATTGCATAGCACAATACCAAATGCTTTATTCATAAATAAACATTAGGATTCTTGATGTCAACCTTCAAAGAATGATCATTTCCAATTTGCAAGATAAAATTCAAACAAATCTTGAGATGATGAGATTTCCTTCCTTCACACAATTGTGTATAGCCCTTCGTGATTACCAAAATTCGATTAGCAGTCGTCAAGTGAAAACTCCCTCTAACCATTATGAAAAGTCTGAATCCACAACTCAAACCAACTACCAACCTTTCAAGAAACAAAATAAGGGCCTCCTACAACTTAATCCCCCTCAATCCAATCAAAATGTTAACACCCAAGTGGCTGCTATAAAGATGACAAAACCATGTGCCTTTGTGGATAGAGATAGACAGTTTACACCCTTACCTAATACCCTTCATAATACCATGTTGCAACTCTTAGAGAAGAATTTGATTTCCTTACCTCTTGTTAAAGCTCCTAATCCTACTAAGAATTTACCTTCAAACTACAGACCGAATTCTTATTGCCATTTCCATCAACAAAATGGACATGATACAAAACATTGCAAGCATCTTAAACATCTTTTACAATACCTCATTGATTTTAATCATATTCAAATTGGAGGCGTTAATGATCAAGGTAATAAGTTTGTAGCTCCTCCTAATCAAAACTTGCAAATATTTACCAATCCTATGCCTAATCATAATATCTCCTTTGTCAAAGCTAGTGAAACAAAGAATGATCTGATGAATGTGGACACGGATGATGAAGACATGAAAGACAATGAGAACAACCTTATGGATGGCTTGGTTGGATTTATTGATGCTAAACCTCATAAGGGTCTAACTAAGATGTTGCTTGACATTGCTTTCTCAAAACAAGACATACTTAAAATGAGCCCGATGGTCCTCTTTACATAGCTGGAAGAATCAATGACGAGCATACTAATGGGATATTAACTTATATCATTTGTGTAGAGAACGTGATCACTAAAGAATTCTTATTTGTGCATGAGCCTTATCAAGATACATATGAAAAACTAAAAGCATGGATCAAAATTCATAATGGTTTTGCTTTCCCTATGATTGGTTTGATAAATCTCCCTCTAAAGGTTAGAACAAAATAATTAAATGTCTCATTCACCATCAACTCATCATCAAACCAATTTCATGTGAAGTTAGGCTATCCATGGCTTTACTCCATGAATGTCCTCTCATCGGTTGTGCATAAATGCTTAAATTTTCCATTTGGAAATGAGATATTTACTATGCATCATAGTGGCTTTGATCCTGTGTCTTCACATGGGAATTTTTCATTGGATTTCTTTTGGCTCGGGGTGATCCCACAATAGTGGTTTACAATTTTTGGCCAAACTGGACACTGAATTTTTTTTTTAAACTAAATCTTCACATTCGGGCACCTATAGCGGCTAAAATGTGAAGAATTTGAAGATCAAGAAAACTAGAGTCTCGTCACATTTTGTCTGTAGATTCTAAAAATATTTTTTTCAAAATTTTTGGAATCAAATTACACTTCTTTTCCATCTCCCACAAAAACTAGTTTTTTTCAAAAAACAACATTTTTAAAAAGTGACACACACCGTATAACACATAACTTTTTTTCCACAAAGGATAAAATCTAATTCTTTCAAATTTAGATTCGTAACTCTAATATCTAGTGCTTACACTTGGTTAGGCAGTTTTTCATTGAATATTTTTTCTTTAATCAAGTTTTGAAGTCAAACCAATTACAATTCAGACATAGCGCGACCGTATAATGCATAACTTTGTTTGTATATATCAAAATTCATTTTATTTTTTTGTTGGATCAAGGACTTCAATATCTATTACACTCATATTTTTCAAAAAAAATTGATAATCTGTTATTTTTCCACATGTGCAGAACAGAGACCTTCATTTTTGATGAAAAACCTATGTTTAATAAAACTAAAAAAACAAATACATAATAAAACCAAAACATATTAAAATTATATTCATTGGATAGCTCGTTATGAGGGACTACCTGATTCAAGTTGGGTTTGTGAAGATTCCTCCATTTTCATCCTCAACCACCTTGAAGTGCCAAAATTCAGGTTTTTGTCTCAGGGAGGGGATGGGAATAAAGGGGTTTGAACGAACCCCTAGGGGTTCGAGGAACCACTATTCATTGAACTAGGGTTCATTCGACCCCCCTTCTATAAGGGGTTTGATGGCTTTTTTGGAAGGAAAGTATTAGGAGGGTTCACTGAACCTAGGTTCTAGCCCCCTCATGGGTTCGGTCAAACCAATAGGTTCGTAGAACCCCTAAAATCATTTTTTTTTGCAGTGCATTCATTTTTTGTGAATTTTCCTTCCTCACTTCAATTGTAAATCACTATTGTGGCTTCACCCCTCGAGCCTATAGAACCTATTAAACCCCATGAAGACTTCTTTTTCAAATCCTATCAAAATTTTAAGGGAAAGTGCATAGCAAAATTATCTCTTGGTAATATGTCTCAACCCATGATTGAGCCTCCTATCCTTGATGAAATTATGATTGAACCAAAAGCCCTTCCAAGTATCCAATACTAGCCTATGAAAAATCCTTTACCTATTTCTTAGAAGAGACCATGAGATAATCAAACAAATCCTGTTGCGCCTCCTAAAGTCAAACAAGTTTTCAAAGATAAAGAGAAAGTGGTTGAACAACCTCCCATGGTTCCTTCCACTCCTCCCTTAAGTGAAGAAAAAAAACTTGTGGTTGATAAACCTGCTCCTACACAATCACAACCTGAAAATTGAATAAAAAGAAATTGAAATGCTAGAGAACATAGATGTAGATGTCATGTTATTGCTCATTCATTACAAGAAAAAGAATAGAACAACATAAAAACCCAAAATCCAAACTTTTTTGAAGCAGTGCATGATGCCTCTCCACCCTCGCCACAATGTAAACAAACCTTTATGGATATTATCATTAGACCCCCCATTGTGATTAATCTGGATGATGATATTGAAATTGTGAATATTGATGAACAAGTGCATAATCAGGTGAATTTAATTTTTTCCTCTTCAATGAGCTTAAATGATAATCCTCCTAATAAGAGTGTTGAACTTGGTACTTGTCCTAGTTCGGCACTTAATCTTGTACTAATCGAGATTGGGATGTGAACAACCTACTATAGATTGACTCATATGTGCCTTACTAGTCTTGTCTTTGTTTTCTTTTAGATGTTTCTTTGTGTGATTGCATGTGTGTAATGTGATCTCCCTGTACTTTTATGTGTGATGTATCTGTCTTCATGTGCATTCCTCTATTTGTATCTACATTCTTCTCTATGTCATAAACATTTATCTTTTCTTTGTCTTGTGTTTTCCTTTTAGGGATGACACAAGGCGTCAAGACATTTAGGTCTCTTCCATGTTGACCTAAAATCTTTTTATGTGTTTTCACTCTCTATTTCATTCTTCCTATTCTACAAGTATTTGGGGAATTATGACATTTCCAAGCTCTATAAGAACATTGTAGCAAAGATATACTAACCCTAAATCTGTGGATCCCTTATGTGTTTTTGGGATTTTATTTTGGGGGAAACCCCCTTCCTTTGTTTTTTATGATGTATCTTCATTCAGGAACATATGACTTGGCATAGGGTTTTCCAAATAAGCTCTCATGTCTTCTTTATTGGCTACTTTAAAGAAAATTGCTCCCAACAATGGTGCTAGCAATTTCTTTAAAGTGAGGCATACATTGGCATTATTTTTTGCATCCTCATGTTTCATTGTGTGATTTTATTTCTTCTTGTGATGTGTCCTTTTCTTGGTGGTGTCAGAGGGTTTGATGTCCTCTACGAGCGTGATATTTCTTAGTTACAATGACTTTCCTCATAGTGGTGATGCTACACATTGCATTCCCTAAGTTGTGATTCTTTTACCCTTGGCTTGTCCTCTCTTGGATACATTAGGCATGATGTTCCCCAAGAAGAGACCTTACATGAACTAAGCAAGATCCCTTTGAACAAACCTTTACTTGCATTTTTTTTCATAAGTGTTTAGCATAATACAACTTGCTAACCTTGTGAAGCTCAAACCCCTCCTTTCAATGCCATCAATCATAACATACTTTGCTTTCCAATGGAGCCTTTCCTTGTTCATAGGTGCTTAGCATAACGTAGCTTGTTAGGCCTTATAAAACCTGAAGTTTTTTTGGTGCCTTGTTCATAGGTGCTTAGTATAACATTCTTGGACAAACAATCGAGAAGTGTTAAACGTTGTGTTGGGAAGTTAAGGCTTGATCCTCCCCCCTTCTCTTGGACAAATAGATGAGATTTGTTCCACATCACATTGGATAGTTGAGGATTGATCCATGCCCTCTTTTTTTTCTTCTAGTTTTTAATGTTGTAAGATTTAAAATCTTTGTAATTGTTGCATACATATGTTTTGAATGCCTACTTTAGTGTGAGTTTTTAGTGGTGCTCATCCTCTCACTAAACTAGGGGCTAAATATAGTGTAGAAAAATGTATCCCCTTTACATTTTCACACCTAATTTGGAATTAATATTAAAATAAACTTAATTATGCCTTAATTTAGTGTTGTGATATGTATTATACATATTTACATTAAGTTTAGGGCCCTATTAATTAAAATGGACTTAATTGTGCCTTATTTTTAGTGTTGTAGAGTGCACCTCTTTACACTTTCACATTTATTTAGGGCTCCCTTAATTAATTGATGTTAATTTTCCTTAATTGGCCCCTTTAATTCAAATCCAAGCCTAATTAATTGTATTTTCAGAAGAGGAAACTCAACATTCATCAATGCCTACACATAACACTACTCATTGAGCAATGTGTGTCCTAGGTGAGAGACTTAGGACCCATTTTCCCATGGGCGAATGGGTCCTCACTTGGACCTAAGACCTAAATTTAAATTATGTTTTTGGTGGTATTTTAAATTTTTCAAATGCATATTCACATGTCAGCTTGTGTTATTTGAATTTTGAGAAATTAATGTTACATAGTTATAAATATAAGGTCTCATTTCACTATGTTTCACCTAGAAAATTTGAAGTGAGCATCCCTATAGAAATTGAATGAGATCAAGAGAATTTCAAGAGAAATTCAAGGCATTCAAGAGTAGATTTAGTGAAGAATTATTGTAGTAATCAAGATCCAATTGTCATGTCAAAGTCTTCATGTATTATGCATGTTTTTGGAGCTAATACAACGATGTAGGTTTCATGATCCATTCAAGCATTCAAGGCATTGTTTCAAATCAAGTTTCAAGACCAAGGTCTACATCCATTGAAACCATTTCATGAAAGTTTCAAATCTACATTCCAAGGCTCATTCAAGGGTTTGGTGAGTTGTGACATAGATTTGTTCATTCATCATTCCTTTCATGCTATTTTGTTGTTTCATTTCAAGGTTTAATTGCCAAAATGGGGTTTGACCAAGGAAAACTGCCATTCACAAAAAAAAAAAACATTTTTCCCTCTTGATTTGTGTTTGTAGATTTAGGTGGAAGAAATTTTGAAGATCTTTTGAAGAGAAAATTTGAAGAAGTTGTCAAAGTTACAAAATTTGTCATAAAAGTTGTCATCTTATGGAAAATTGATTATATAATTTATTTCTAGCTTTTTGAACCTAAAACATGGGAAAATTGAGAGATTCAGATATGTAGCAAAGGCTTCCAAAATTTGTAGGCAAACTCTAACTCAAGACCCATTCACCCCTGGGCAAAGGAGTCCCAAGTTAGCTTCAACAGAGCACTTTTGGTGACTAGTACACATCATCCTACCTCTCTCTAATCTGTGATCTAATTTCTAGTTCCATTAGTATTGAGCTTAATCTATTAGATCCAAGTTGTAGATTGCATTTTGGAGTTAGTTTCCTATTTTTAATCTTTCTCCCCAAAGTGTTGTTTAATCAAGACCCCCATCCTTGCAAGAAAAGGAAATCAGTAGATTTACACTTTGACTTGACTCCCCTAAATGTTGATAGTCCTTTCATTGTGTGGATCTCATTTCCTAATGAAATAGAGAGAAATAGATCCTAATTAGTTCATTAACCCCATTTCACATCTCTTAACCTTTTTTATTTGTTTCACTTAGTATACAAGCCATGCTTCATATTTTGTATTTTTTGTGTTACCTATGATATGCACGCATTAACTTACAACACTTATATGAATTAATTAACATATAACATATATATGTATATTATATTTATTTAAATGTATATACATAACATGTATATATATGTATATGTATATATATATATTTACATATATATCTTCACTCATAAATTTGTTTTAATCAATATTTGAATACACATACATATTCACATTCCATATATTAACATATATATATCTTGCTTTGATTATTAAACACATATACTCACAATTCCTATCAATCAACATATATATATATATATGTCCCATTTGCCCTATTGATATTTTCATGCATATGGGTAATCCATTCATGAGCATGCATAGATACGTCTATCTACGTACACTCATGCACGTATTTACTCATGTGTATGAGTTTATCGTAGATACATGCATATATACATATATATATTATGTATATATTTCATCGATTTAAAATATAAACACATAATAAAATACTCACACAAGACAAGAGATTCAAACACATACCTTGAATTCAAAACATTCACAACAAGATCATAACATCATCTAAACCATACTCAAGCAAGGCTAAGATCAACTTACCATTTTCTAGGCTACTGACTTGGCATCACTAAACTAAAGGTGAGTTTGTGAAAGCACAGTAAGACTCATTAAAGGTTACCAGACCAAGTTCCTCTTTTGAGTGATACTTCCCCTCTCTTCCAGAGGATTGAATCTATTCATGCATCCAACTTAGCACATTGTAGTAGTAGTTAATTGAATCAATTTCAACCATTTGCATCATATATTTCATAGAAAAAATCATTATATAACATCGATTTGAATCTTGAACATTCATTTATTGTATTTCTAAGATACTTAAAGCATAAACACATACATTTAAAGCATTTTCACTCAACTAGGTAAAATTAAATAAGTAATAGTACAATGGGGTGTAACTTATCCCCCCTTGTGAATCATCATCCCCAATGATCTTAAGTATCAAACTTAAACAATAAAACATAAACAGAACAATATAGGTTTTCAAGAATTATCATAAGCATGCAAACACATGAGGAAACTTTTGTTTGATCTCTACATAGTCTTCCTAGGTGGTTGAATCTTCTGTATGTTGATCCCATTGGACTTTGCATTGCAAAACCTCTTTGTTACACAAGCAAAGCTTACATGTTCTAAGCGCTTTTAGAGGCTCAATTGTTACCACCCCTGGGTCCCGAACCTGTAAAGCATTCCAATCAATGACATGATTATCACCTAGTATATACTTCTTAAGGTAAGAGACATGAAAGATATGTTGTGCATCTGGGTAATAGTTGGTGGCAAGGAAATTTGATATGCAACAAGTTTGATCACTTCAAGAACCTCAAAAGGACCTATGTAGTGTGGAGATAGTTTGCTTGATTTTCCAAACTTAATAGAACTCTTATGAGGCTTGACCATTAACAAAACCTTTTCTCCTACTGAGAAATTTCTAGGTACCCACTTGGAATCTACATAACTTTTCTATCTATCATTAGCTTCCACCAATATTTTCTTAATAATTACAACTTGCTCCTCAAGTTCCAATAACATCTCTAGTCCTAGGCTTACCCTATCTTCAAGCTTATCCCAACTTACAAGAGTTTGACATTTCTGACCATACAATGCTTCGAATGGAGCCATCTTGATTGTAAAAAGATAACAATTGTTATATGCAAACTCAACCAATGGTAGGTAATATTCCCACTTGTATTGTTGATCCATGCAATACATCCTCAATAGATCTTCTAGTACCTGGTTAACTCTTTCAGTTTGACCATCCTTTTCCAGATGATACACTGAACTTATATTCAATTGGGCACCAAGTGAAGAAAACATGGTTTGCCAAAACCTAGAAGTCACATGAGCATCCCTATCAAAGATAATCTTCTTAGGAATTCCATGCAATATAAACACTTCTTGAATAAATTTCCGTGCTATGACAAGAGCTGCATTGGTTAGATTCCTAGGAATAAAATGTGCTACCTTGGTAAGCTTATCTACTATCATAAGAATGGAATTATGCTTGTTCCTAGACATAGGTAAACCTTGCACAAAGTCCATGCTTATGACTTGCCACTTACTCTTAGGAACATCATGAGGATACAAAAGTCTTGTAGGGTGATGATGTTTTTCCTTCACCCTTTGACACTCTAAGAATCTTGCTACGAACTAGCAACATCTCACTTCATTCCCTTCTAGAAATATAAAGACTTCACATCTGCCAACATCTTGGTCACACCAAGATGTCTAGAGCATGTTTCATTGAGAACTTATTTCCACACCAAGTTCCTTAATTCTTCAAAATTAGGCACATACATCCTTCCTTTAAACCTTAACAACCCACTAGGTTCAAAATAGAATCCTTCATACCTTGTTTCCTATGGATTATCTGAGAGTTCTTTCTTGACTTGCTCATAGTATTCATCACCCTTGGTTTTTTTTAACACTTGGTCTTTGAAGTTAGTTTTAATTGCTACTATTGAAGCGATATGCCTTCTATGACTTAGGGCATTGGCTACCTAATTTTCTTTTCCCTTGATGTAGTTAATATTGAATTCATAATCGGTTATCAGCTCCAACCATCTCCTTTGTCGTGCATTGAGGTTGGGTTAGGTGAAAAAATACTTTAGTCCATAATGATTCATCTTTAGTTCAAAAGGTTTACCCATTAGATAGTTTCTCCACATCTGCATCACATGGACTACTACTGCTAACACTAAATCATGTGATGCATAATTTTTCTCATATGGTTTTTGTTTTTCTAACTCATAAGCTATAACTTTCCCATCTTGCATTGAGACTCCACTGAGTCCTTCACCCGATGCATCTATGATGACAGTAAAATTTCCCCCTAGATTGGATACCTTCAAGATCAGTGTCATAGTCAACTTCTCCTTGAGTAGGTCAAATGTTGCTTGACATTTTTTCATACCACTCAAATTTTTTCCCTTTCCTTTGCAATGAAGTAATAGGAAAATATATCTTGGAAAATTTTGCAACAAACTTTTGATAGTAACCTGCCAAAACCATAAAACTTCTAACCTCAGGTACACTCTTTGGAACTAACCACTCAAGTACCGCTTTTATCTTAGTTGGATCCACTAGGATTCCATTAGTCGTAATCGCATGACCAAGATATTGAACTTCCTTTGAGAAGAAGGTGCACTTAGAAAGTTTTTCATATAACTTATGCTCTCTTAACCATTGTAGGACAATCTCTAAGTGTCTGTAATGTTCTTCTTCATTCTTGGAATAGATTAAGATATCGTCTAATAAAACCAATACAAATCTATCCAAGCACTCCCTAAATACATTGTTCATTAGGTTCATGAATTTTTTAGGTGCATTCGTAAGCCCAAAAGGTAGGACTGTGAACTCATAATGACTATATCTAGTCCAGAATGCAGTTTTGAAAACTATGTTCATCCTTGATCCTTAGTTGATGGTAACCTAAATGCAAATCAATCTTACAAAACATTGTCACTCCTTGCATTTGATCAAAAATATCATCAATGTGTGGTAATGGGTACTTATTCTTTATCAAGTATCTTTCTTAAGAATCTGATAAACAATACACAAGCACAGCATACCATCTTTCTTCTTCATGAAGATCACTAGCGCTCCCCAGGGTGAAACATTGGGTTTTATTATCCCTTTGGATAAAAAATCCTTTAATTGTGCCTTAAGATCCATGAGTTTTGTTGTGGTCATCCTATAAGGTTCCTTGGATATAGGTTTTGTTCCTGGTACAAGGTCAATGGTGAAATCGAACTCTCTCTTGGGAGGTAGTCCAGGTAGTTCATCTAGAAATACATTCGCAAACTCCTGAAGGATAGGATACTTTTCCATATCTACTTCTCTAGATTCCACCATTTCACCTTCTTCAACTTCTTGAGAAATGAATTCCACTTTCCTCAAGTTTTTCCATTTTAACTGTGAAGAGTTGACATCCTTTCTTCTTCGCCTTATGCATATGTACAACTAATGTCTAACACAATTTTATTTCCCTAGGTGTTCCTTGCAAAGACACTTGATTACCTAGGTTGTCTAAGCATTCTACAGTTTTAAAATGGCAATCCACTTTAGCCCTATGCTTCCATATCCAATTCATCCCTAAGATGACACCATCAAATCCTAAGGGTGCTACTACAAATTTACCTCTGTAGAGAAACTTGGAAGTTCTACCCTTGTCTCAAAAAGACATTGCCTCACCTCAACTCTTTTCTAGTTTGCATACTCTACAACCCAAGACTTTTCCATAAAACCAACCTTTCTAGAAATTTGACTAGCTACTTTAGATGAAACAAAAAATTTCATGGCTCCAGTATCAATAAGAATAGAAATAGGTATACCAAACAAAGTACCTAGAGTTTCTATCAAAGTGATCTGGAACTCAGCTTGTTGATTATCTAAAGTGACATGGATCTTTTGTTTGAGTAAATCATGTTGAGGGGGAAGAGAATTTCCTTGAGATTCTGAACTTGGTGGCTTGTTAGGACAATTCACATGCAAAATTATACCCACCACATGTGAAGCATCCTTTCACTGGTCCCCTTCTCCTTGCAGTCCTATCAGTATTACGGGCATTTCCTCCAGTGTTACCGTTATTGTTGTTGAAGTTACTACCTCTATGATCCCTTCTAGGTTCACTCTAATTGTTTTGAGGTACTTTGTCTCCTTTCTTCTAAAAATTTGGTCCTCCACTAAACTTCTTTGGAGTTTGATTAACTTGAGACCCATCAAAATTCTTCTAATTCCTCTCTCAATAGATCAAGATAGATTTAAGCTTTTTCTCCTACTTAACTACTTTCTCATAAAATAGATCCATGATTGTTGGACTGTGAACATCAACTTCTCCACCTATTTGGTTATTCAACCCCATGATGAATTTCCTGATTTGAAATCACTCATCTTTTTGATACATAGGTACGTACCTCAAAATACAAGTGAATTTCTCCCAGTACTCGTTCACCGATGAGTCTCCTTGCCTTAAATTTTGGAAATAAGTGAGCTTTTGGTCATAAAAAATTTGTGGTAACCACCTTTTCCAAAATTTTCAATAAACTCACTCTAGGTTAGCCTTAAAGAACTAAGTCCTAATTCCATATTTTTCTTCATCCACCAATTAGAAGCTTCTCTTGCCAACTAGAAGGCTCCCCAAACAAATTTTGTGACCTTAGAATAGTTTCTAATCTCAAAGTACTTTTCCATTTTTATCAAACAAGCCTCGGCCCCATCTTGGCTGGTACTTCCTTCAAATTTAAGAGGGGTAATTTTTTTCATATCCCTAGAAAATTCAATTATCACATGTCTTCTCTTACTACTTTCTGACTTGGACTAAGATTGTGTTTTATTAATCCCATGTTCACTAATATGGGTGTGTTCATGATAATTTTCTCCCTCTTCCTCTTCATCATGAGGCACTTCCTCATCTTCATTTGGTATTTCTTATTCCACTCTATCTTTCCCCCTTACTTCTTGTTCAAGGTTTCCTATTCATTCCCTGGTTTCATCCATCATTGCCAGAATACGATCCAACTTGGCTTCAACATTCTCAACCCCTTGTCCTACTTTCTAACTTTCCCCAAAGTTAGTGTGTGTTCTAACCATTTTCCAAAGTCAAAGTATACCTAGAGGGTTTCATGGAATTAGATCTAAGAAATTTTACTTATTGTTTCCAAAACATCATAAAAGAGCATATTTTTATACAAACAATTCATTAAAAACTTATACACAAGTTTTGATAATAATATGATTTTCATTTATTCATAAGGATTTCAATATCATTTGATTTACATTGAATGAATATTCATATAGGCAAGAGGAGAGTATCTATCGGATTCACTCTTAGATACATAACTGTGTGGGGTGTACCCCTCATATTTTTGCTCATCTCTATCCCGAAAAGGATAGCATCCCTTGGATTTATCTTTCGATACATAGTTTTGAGGTACATAACCCTTAGACTCTCCACTTGTTGCTATTACAATAATTTCAACCATGGGTATAACACAAGGGCCTCTAAACAACATTGCTATACTGACACTATATTTTGAGGGCATATCCCTAGAAAGTGATAATGAGTATGATTTTACCAGAGAGACATGAGGTAAGTATTTTAAGTTGGCTTCATCTAGCATCCTTCTCTTTTCATGGCTAAATTTTGATAGGGCATTGTTGAATGTCTCGGTATCACTTAGCCATATGGCATTGTCATAGTCAGCTCCCTCTATGGTATGAATAAGGGCTTCTTTTTCCTTCTTGGCCTGTACATAGTGTTCATTTCTGATCACTGCCTTTCTTGCAGTCATCTTGATTCAATCCATCTTGGCACAAGAATTCCAAACATTAGAATCACTTAATGTTGGAGAGAAAACATATCGAGCACATAGGTTCCATAGTTTAAACCTAGTAGCTTTGATACAACGTGTAACATGCCCAATGTTCTACTCATAATTTTCCTAAGTTTTTACTCACAAGTGGATAAACCATGATGCCATTACATAGCAATAAAAATTTTCTTTTCCAAAATATAAATAACATGCATATTTGAAATAAACACTATTCCAAACATCCATTTCATTTCATTGTAATTTTACAAATCTTTCCAAAGTATTGATTTCATATTGAATAAACTCAAGTTTAACATTCATGTTTACAATCTTCAATATAAATGGGTACAAAGTACATACATAGCTCTTCTGAGCTTCCAACACTAGAAATACATATGGTTTAGGTAATTCCCCTTCAAATCTTAGCCGCCAACTGATGAGGAGAAGCATCACTCAAGTGCTTTTCCACCAACCACAGACTTACTGGGTCCCCCGCACATCTACCATTTAGGTAATATGGCCTTTCCCTTCAACAAAGAGATTGATTTGGTAACCCCATAATACTAGCCTTTCCTGAGTTTTGTGTTGTGTCCTAAAAAGTAGAACTTTACCATACAGTGGATACAACCTACATGTATGTCAATCCCAGACTAGAATGCATAACTGGATCACAGTGAATAGATAGTGTAAATAGTGGCAACTTACACTACTTTGTACAAAGAATTCAACACTCAATTACTTCGAGTGAGAGTCATCATATTCACACACCTTCCTAGCTCAATTTGTAATGACCACACATATTATATACATAAGCTATCCCCTTGACTGGATTATCCCAACCCTAGGAATAACCTATATTCTCTTACTAAAACATTACACTATGGTAATTCAAACTAAAACATAAATCAGACTTTCTCAAACTTCCTTATAAGCCAAACTATAGTTGTATAAGCTTGACTTAACATAGTTTATAGTAAAACACTCAATCACTTATTCCTACATACATAATATGCTAATATAATTCCTATATATAGGTTTAACATCATCTCAACTTCTTTCATACTTTTCATGAAGTAAATAAGCATAATAAACATTTATATTCCTCTTTCCAAACAATTCAAGGATCACCCATAAAAACAAGCAATCTTTTCAATTTAAAATAGAAAATAAAGTAGAGAACTAGCATGCCTATAATCAAATAGCTCTAATTGATATAGCAGGTTTCCTAGCACAACCTCCACCAAATAGTTTGTAATTCCTTCCCTTGGCCAATTCCCACAAATATATATACATAACATGTATATATGTTTATATGTATATATTTCCACTCATACATTTGTTTTAATAAATATTCAAATACACATACATATTCGCATGTTCCATATATACATATATATATGTATATATATACATATATATATGCATATATATACATATATATATGCATATATATATATGTATATATATACATATATATATATACATATATATATACATATATATATACATATATATATGTATAGATACATATATATGTATATACATATATATATGTATACATACATATATATATGTATATATACATATATATGCATGTATACATATATATGTATGTATACATATATATGTATGTATACATATATATGTATGTATGTATGTATGTATATATGTCCCATTTTCCATATTGATATTCCCATGCATATGGGTAATCCATTCATGAGCATGCATAGATACTTCTATATACGTATACTCATGCATGTATTTACTCGTGTGTATTATTTTATTGTAGATACATGCATACATACATATATATACATTTTATGTATCTATCTCATTGATTTAAATATAAACACATAAGAAAAAAATCATACAAGACAAGAGATTCAAACACATACCCTAAATTCAAAACATTCACAACAAGATCATAACATCATCTAAAACAAACTCAAGCAAGGCTAAGATCAACTTACCATTTCCTAGGCTACTAACTCGACATCACTAAACTAAAGGTGAGTGTGTGAAAGCTCAGTAAGACTCATTAAGGGTTACTAGACCAAGTTATTCTCCTGAGTGATACTTCTCTCTTCTAGAGGATTGAATATGTCCCTGTATCCAACTTAGCACATTGCAATAGTAGTTATCTAAATCAATTGCAACCATTTGCATCATGTATTTCATAGACAAAATCATTATATAACATCGATTTGAATCAAACAAATTCATTTATTGTATTTTCGAGATACATAAAGCATAAACACATACATTTAAAGCATTTTCACTTAACTAGGTAAAAGTAAATAAGTAATGCATAATGGGGTGTAACATATCCCCCCCTTGTGAATCATCATCCCTAATGATCTTAAGTATCAGACTTAAACAATAAAACATAAAAAAAAATATAGTTTTTCAAGAATTCTCTTAAGCATGCAAAACATGAGGAAACTTTTGTTTGATCTCTACATAGTCTTCCTAGGTGGTTGAATCTTCTGCATACTAATCCCATTGGACTTTCCATTGCAAAACCTCTCTATTACGCAAGTGAAGCTTACATGTTCTGAAAACTTTGAGAGGCTCGATTATTACCACCCCTAGGTCGTAAACCTGTAAAGATTTCTAATCAATGACATGATTATCACCTAGTATATACTTCTTAAGGTAAGAGACATGAAAGACATTATGCATCTAGGCAAGAGCAAGTGGCAAGGAAATTCAATATGCAACAAGGTTGATCACTTCAAGAACCTCAAAAGGACCTATGTAGTGTGGAGCTAGTTTGGATGATTTTCCAAACTTAATAGAACTCTTATGAGGCTTTACCCTTAACAAAACCTTTTCTCCTACATACATTTAAAGCATTTTCACTCAACTATGTAAAAGTAAATAAGCAATAGCACAATGGGGAGTAACATATCCCCCCCTCTTGTGAATCATCATCCCCAATGATATTAAGTATCGAACTTAAACAATAAAACATAAATAGAACAATATAGTTTTTCAAGAATTCTCATAAGCATGCAAAACATGAGGAAACTTTTGTTTGATCTCTACATAGTCTTCACAGGTGGCTAAATCTTCTACATACCAATCCCATTGGAATTTGCATTGCAAAACCTCTATGTTACACAAGCGAAGCTTCCATGTTCTAAGCACTTTGAGAGGCTCGATTGTTACCACCCCTGATTCCTGAACATGTAAAGCATTCCAATCAATGACATGATTATCACCTAGTATATACTTCTTAAGGCAAGAGACATGAAAGACATTGTGCATCCGAGCAAGAGCTAGTGGAAATGCAATTTGATACGCAACAAGTTTGGTCACTTCAAGAACCTCAAAAGGACCTACGTAGTGTGGAGATAGTTTGGATAATTTTCCAAACTTAATAGAAGTCTTATGAGGCTTGACCCTTAACAAAAACCTTTTCTCCTACATACATTTAAAGCATTTTCACTCAACTAGGTAAAATTAAATAAGTAATAGCACAATGGGGTGTAACACTCATGTTGTGGCCTCCTCTCCTAATAACATCATCTAGGCATGGATTATTTCACTTGCATCCTTACTCAGTAATATGTTTAATGAAGTGGGTGGGGAGGGATGTTTGTGGTTGGTAGGGAGAGGATGAACTATAATTAATAAGAGAAAAAAATGTGAAAATGAAGTGGGAAGAGTAAGAGTGAGGATTACGTTTAGAGTTAAAATGTGGACATCAAAGGGTTTCATATCACATTTTATTCAATCATTATTTATAAATAAAACAAGTGTCAAAATTATTAAAATGTGATATATTTATTTTTTAAGGTTTAAAGAATGAAATATGTGATCTAATTTTTAAAATACTTTTGAATATGAGTGAAATTATGTGGTCATCATACACAAATAACACATAGCACATTATAAAGTGATCACTTAAGACCCACTATTCTCATAACGAGTCATTCCACATTTGTCATAACTACTTAGAACTCCAAACAATAGCTCTAAACTCTTTTTTTATAAAAGATAAAGAGAATTTTTTGAAAGGGCTCCAACCCTTTTGTCACATTTCGTCTTGTTATTACTAATTTACTTTTACCTTCTCGAGTAAATAGGTTGGTAAATGCAATCATGAGTTTGATATGCTTGCTAAAAGAGTGGAATACTGAAATAGGTACTATGTGAAAGTATTGTTAAATGCTTAATATGGCTTTGAAAGAGTAAATATTTTTACATTTATTGCTATATGATTATGCTAAAGTTATGATGCACATGGATTTATTGCAAACGTCTAACTACCATTGTGAATGTGTTGAGATGGTTGTAAGGATAGGTTAATTCCTCCAAGTGGAGGGGAAGTATCACTTAGGAGAAGATCTTGGTCAGGTAACTAGTAACGTAACCTATCTGAGCTTTCACACACTCACAATAGAAAGGTTGAGTCTAGACATAGTGTTGGGGAAATGGCAAGTCATCCTTAGTATGATGTGTTGCATTAGTAAGGGTTGTGATTACTATTAAATGCATGCTTGGATGATGATTATTTGTTTAGAGCTTGTGAGTCCTTCCTTATGTTACTATGCTTGATTGTATGGTTGAATGAGTATTGGGAAATATGCATGCATATATACGCATATGTCGACGTACGCGTACGATGGATATAATAGGATGTCCATACAAGTATGACGATATATGTATAGATATGCATATATGTATATAAAATCATTTGGATATCGAATAGATTATTTGACTAATAATTGCTATTGAATATATATATATATGAGTGTGTGTATATATATACATATACATATATACATAAGAGCATTCATGCTTGAAAAGAATGTATATATGTATATATAATATATATGTGTGTGTGTTTGTTTGACTATCAAAGTGATGGTCTATGTTTGATAATAACAATGCATGTATATTTATATATATACATTATTACATTATTATTATTATGTGTAAATACATGCATATGTATATATATATGTGTATATGTTATATATATACACACTTTTTACAAATAAATATATCATTCATACTCAAATGAATATATCCACGTTTATAATTTTCACAAACATTATGCATATGTATATATACATATGCATATATATTTACGCACAATAATAGTAATAATGTAATAATGTATATATATAAATATACCTACATTATTATTATCAAACATAGATCATCGCTTTGATAGTCAAACACACACATATACATATTATATATATACATATATGTATTCTTTTCAATCATGAATGCTCTTGTGTATATATGTATACGTATATATATATGCACACTCATATATATATATTCCATAGCAATTAATAGTCAAATAATCTATTCGATATCTAAATGATTATGACCATGTGATTATATTCATAATAGCATCATATTAATTATTTATATAGATATATGCATATCTATACATATATCGTCATACTCGTATGGACATCCCATTATATTCATCATACGCATATTTTGATATATGCATATATCCCAATACTCATTCAACCATACAATCAAGCACAGTAACATAAGGAAGGACTCACAAGCTCTAAACAAATAATCATCATCCAAGCATGAATTCAATAGTAATCACAACCCTTACTAATGCAACACATCACACTAAGGATGACTTACCATTACACTATGTCTAGAATCAACCTTTCTATTGCAAGTGTGTGAAAGCTCAGATAGGTTATGTTACTGGTTACCCGACCAAGATCTTCTCTTGAGTGATGCTTCCCCTCCACCTGGAGGAATGAACCTATCCCTACAACCATCTCAACACATTCACAATGGTATTTAGATGTTCACAATAAATCCATATGCATCGTAACTTTAGCATAATCATATAGCAATAAATGTAAACATATTTACTCTTTCAAAGCCATATTAAGCATTTAACAATACTTTCACATAATACCAATTTTAGTATTCCACTCTTTTAGCAAGCATATCAAACTCATGATTGCATTTACCAACCTGTTCACCCATGAATGTAAAAGTAAATCAATAATAACAAGACAAGATGTGACATACTTCTCCCCTTGTGAATCATCGTCCTCGATGATCTATAGCACTTTAACATACAGATAAAGTTGAGTAAAGGTTTTTGCTTACCTTTTTCAATTAATTTAAGAATCATAAAACATTCTTCCTATGTAGCATCACTCCTTGAAACCTTGTCCTTCCTGGACCTTGCATCAAGTGTCCTTGCTATCACATAGGAAAAACTTGTATGCCTCACACATACTTACTCTCTCAAAGAGCTTACACATGGTAATCACCATTCCTCATATGTACATCTCATGTACAATAGTATCTATATACCACATGACACCTATACTATAGTGACTGGAAAACACGCTCTCATTGGCTCATAAATTTATCCTTAGTATAATCCAAATAGAAAAGGAATAACGGTGCATTGCACACTACACCGTGGGTCCCATCCTTTCCTTTGGTATTTACACCTTTAGATAACTCAGAAGCTGAGTCTGCCCTTCACTTCGCATCCATTTTCCTTAACTATAAAGTATTTTTCCTGACTACTTGTCCATCTTGAGCATAACATTGCTCTTGGACACGTGTCAAATTGTGAACATAATGATATTGTTTCATATTTTGAGCTTTGTATCAACATTTTTTCTCATTGATCTTTCAACCTTCTATTCCATTTGACAACCTTTCTAGCTCAAGGTTAACCCTATTTCTTATCCTTTTTCATCCTAATAGAGTTTCCAACCTTCCTTTCCATATAATGGATCAAACCTCAATGTTAGAAGTTTATAAGTATTCAACAAATCATTCAAGATTTGGTTTACCACTTTTTCCTGTTCGGCTACAATAATATATTGTGCATTCATTCAATTGAATGTCTCAAAGTATTATCATGGTTCACACAACCCTATCATTTTCTCATTCACAACTGAGACAACCTTCTCAAGAATACTAAGCAACTACTTCACACAATATATTATTTAGGATCGAAATCCTATAAATTAAAATTCCCAACCAGCATTGGTTACCTTGGTGAGTTTGTCCATGTCATGTCCCCGATTTGGAGATAGATTAATTTAATTAAATATGTTGTCCAAATATTGTTATTTCATGAGGATGACTAATTAATTATTTTAATTAAATTAAATATTAAATTAATTATTTTAATTAAATTAAATATTAAATTAATTATTTATAAAGTTATCCTAAAAATGCAATATCATAAGGTGACTTTATATTTAATTAATTTAATAATAAAGCGCCTAAAAATAAAATATATCATAAAGTCACTTAAGTTAAAATATATCTTTTATCCCACATTGACAAGAAAAGTGTGTGGGCTCTCCTATGAAAAGTATAAGAAGAAACTTAGGCTAGGCATTTGGGCATCTTAACTTGAATACACTTTCTACTACATTGTTGAAGTCGAATGCTTAGCTTGTTGATTTCCAGTCTTTGTTTGTGAGAGATCAAACCTAGTTGGTTACGTCCAATTTTAGTTGTGAAATATCAACCCTAGTTTGGAATATTGAGAAATTTACTTCAAACTTTCTATTTGTGCTTCATTGAAGAAATGTCCAGTTTCGTTTGTGAAATATCAGACCTAGCTGGGTGAAATTGGAGGAGATATTTCAATTTTCTCTAGTGTGCAAATTTTTTGGCCTTTGGCCAAATTTGGTGTATTCGATTTGTGCTTTCATTTAAAGATAATTCTGAGAATAAATTCAGTTTGTTCATTGTTGGGAAATTTTTGGTAATATTCAAGATTAATTGAAGAAATCATGGCACTAACAACACTTAGATTTTGGAGAACGATTTGGGAAAACATATTCAATTGGTTTGGGTCAATTTGGCATGTATAAAGTGATTAGACTTTCTTGTGGAAATAAATCGTGGATTTAGAGGAAAGTTGCAACTATAAGGGAGAGAAGTCTGCATAAATAAAATATATGCTAAGACATGGTAATTTGGAGGAGTTCGCAACTGTGGGAAAAGGCATCAATCAACAATAAATTTTCTAAGGGAAGGTCATGGATATCGGGTTGCATATGAAGATAATACTTAGCTTTGAGAAGGGATTCTTTGAGCTTACAAGAAGATCATCAGTTTGCTTCCATTGCATACCAGGTTCTTGATTGCACTTCATTGCATTAAGTTAGGTAACTTTATTATAAAGGTGTTGATGTTAAAGTGGTTTTAGTTGTAGCTTCATCATTCTATTGCATTTTGATATTGTATTAGTCACTACCATTAGAGTGGCTATAGTTGCATATCATAGTGGAAAATTAGAGGAGTCATCGCATTTTATATTAGATTTATCATATTTTTATAAGCCAAGAGTCTTGGCATTCTCATGTAGTTCATACATTCAATTGGCATACGATAATGGTATTGCAATCTTGTAATCATCTTGTAGACTTTTAATATCATTGCAATATAATATTGGAGATATAAGGATTTTTTTCCAACTATTTGACATAATTTCTAAAGTGTTGAAATTCATCATTCGCATGACTCGATTGCTCACTAAGTGTTTGTTATAATGCTTATTGTTGTAGTTGCATTATTACATAAAGATTTCAGTCATTTAAGGTGCTTGCCAAGTGTTTGCATTAATGTCCCTCGGCTGTAGGTGCATATTTCAATCATATAGTTGCATTGGAAAGTCATTAAAGTCCATTGTATTGCATTACCATTTAGTTTTAGTCCTTGCACACTTTTATTTGAGTCATTTGAATTATCAAAACATCATATGCATTTGAAATTACCAAAAATAAACAACAATCAGCAAGTACATTATTCACTTGGCAAGTGTTTGAAAAAATTCCCAAGGTTCTAATCAACAAGATTAAGGTCATATCTAGCAAGGGACATTACAGTGGTATTAGAGCCATTGTTCCTGCCAGCCTACTGGGTAATTTCAAGTTTATACAGTTAGTCAATTGCAAATCAGAATTGTTTCAGTTGGACACCATGTTTTCAAAAGAAGATATTGCATAGTTGAATTCCATGATGGAAGGCTTAAGATAGATTTAGAAAAGGATGGATGAATTGGCTTCACAACCAAGGTTCACACAGTTGATGGCATCCATTTTTAGGTCTACATCACAAGACAAAAAGGAGAAACATGGGGTAATTACAGGTGATATATCTAGAAACCTCTATGATGAATTTTCAGCAACTAATGAGAGGGAAAATCAGACCTACATAGAGGGAAATGATGAGCACAAGACACTTCATGATGACTTCAAGAGTAAAGAAGAGTAAGTGGCGGTTGAAGAAAAATCAATTACTTTGGAGCAGCTACATGAAGATAAGGTTTCTTGTGATGATTCTTTAGGTGAGTCTAGCAATGCTTCATCCTACCATGGCAAAGAATCAGATTGTGGTTTAGTAAATGAAGGTCCATTGAAGACTCAAAATGTAGAGGTGGTTGAGGTAGTTGATCTTACACTTAGATGAGAAGCCACTAGTGATTTGACTTCACACGATGAAGGTGACTCTCTACAATGGCATGATATGATTACTGATTGGTTTGGGGACATCAGCATGATGTCTCATCATTCTCATGAGATGGGAGCTTTGGTTCATGATCAATCCAATGACACGATAGCAATCATTGATGGCAGCCCTACACCAATGATTAGACATGAAAATATCAATCATAAAAGATATGATTTTGTTTATTTTAGAATAGAAGACGTAAAGAGATCCAAAAAGATGAAAAAAGAATGGATGAGGAAAGCCAAAGAGGCTAAGTTGGTGGATGCCAATACAAAAAAACATCTTCAAGAAGTCAAAGCAAAGGTCAATCTCTTTAACATAGCAAGACAAAAAAGGATTGACAATATTAGAAGACTCCTTAAATCTGAAAATACATATGGTTCTAAAGAGGATGGTGAGATGTGCTTTGTTCCAAGCAAGAGGAAACAAGAACGGGTTGAGACTTCCTCTTATGAGACTGAAGTTGTTCATAGCTTGGAGACTCAGTTGAAGGTGAAGGGGGATGAGGTTATTGCAGCCCTATCTTATCATGACAAGATGCACAAAAGAATTGAGGAACATCTGTGGGAAGTTCAGTTAGAGAGGAGGCAAAGGGGGATTGGAGCTGAGTCTTCTCTTGATTTGCAGATTGTCAAAGAAGGTTTGGAGACAATGAAGTCAAATTATTTGAACCTTCTTTCAGATCGTGACCACCTTGTGTAGACACGCAAAATATACTGATTGACATTGTGCATCTGATCCTGACTTATTAACATTGTTTCTTCTTAAATCATCCCTCGGTCTAACCATTTAATCAAATCCCCCTATCTGATTAAATTCATCAATATTCGTCTCTTAATTAAATAAATCATTTTATCTGATTAAGTCAATTCCTTCTATTAATTAAATCAACCCATCTGATCTAATTATCCCTATTTAATTAAATAATCAATTTATTTGATCAAAATCTTTAAAGTCCATTCATTAAATTAAATAAATTAAAACCTTATTTGATTTAATCTAACACCATCCCTTTTAATTAAATAAATCAAAATCTTTATTTGATTAATCTCTTATCATATTCCTCTCTTATTTGATTTAAATAAATCCATAAATCTAAGTCAAATAAGTCACATCATCTAATCTCCTGTTAAATTAATTAACCCTTGATTAATTTAACCTTATCTCATGTCACATCCTCTAGATAATGCAAGTTGCACATGAAAATAGATTTAATTCATTTATAAAATCTCTATTTTCCTCACATAGCATCTTTTTGGAATATTCTCTCAATTTGAATTCAAAAAATTCCAAGTCAACATGTACATCCAACAAGGCATTTAAAACCTCTTACATGTCCTTTGCCTTGAGCCAAGTGGCATTTATTGAATTTTCCCTTACCTCTTACATGTCATTTCAACAAATTTGAATTTCAAATATTGGCATTTATTGGCACAAACCCCAAATCTTGCACAACCATCATCCATTCATAGCTTGACAAGTGGCAGCATATCATTGGATGAAAGTTAGTCCCACATTGCTCAAATTTGGACTTTCATCTATCTTGAAATCCTATAAATGAAAAGCTCCTCTCTTCATTTTATCATCCACAATCCAAGCAAAGTTACCATGCTAGCCATTTCCATACATCATTTGAATTCCTAGTTAGGCTTTTTGTAGATTTGGCTTGGAGTTCCCATCTTTTGTCAAAGTGGATCAACATCATCTTCAACACATCAAGATTTCATCATAGGGATTGGGAAAGGGCCAATTTTCACATCAAATTGGCACCAATTCCCCCATGGGATCAAGTGTTTGCTATTTAAATTAGGATTAAATCTAGTTTTTATCATTTTCTTTGTGTTTTTCATTATTTTCTTTCCTATTTTGAGTTTGCAAATGGATTTCATGGGGAATCCTTCTTTTGGCTTGTAATTCCTTGTCTAACTCGTTTATTCATGTTGTTTTGCAGGTACTAGGAAAAGGGTTCGCACACCTTGTTAACCTTTTTGAGGAGCTAATTTCTTCTAGTTCTTTGGATGTCAGTATTCATTCAACTTCTTTCCAAGAAGTAGATGGCATTCATGATAGTATCCTTCTCACTCCTGATAGTGAGTCAAGAAATTTGCAGTTGCTTTCTGAGGGAGGTCTTGATGACATGGTTGCATTGAGTTGTACGACTTCTTTAGATACTGCCAGTACAGCTTGGGAGTGAACATGTGGCACATTCAATTGGGATCCAGGCGGTTAGTTGACAGGTGCAATGATTCTCCATTCGAGTATCAGATGTTGTGACAATTGAGATGGATTGACAATTGTGGATTGCTTGAGGGCAAGCAATCTTTGGGAAGGGAGGACTTTCATGTCCTCGAATAGGAGGTATGGCGATTTAATTAAATTACCTAATTAATTTGTCCAAATTATTGATATTTCATGAGTATAGCTTAATTGATGATTTAATTAAATCAAGCTCGATATTATTAAATTAATTATTTATTAAGTTATTCCAAAAAATACAATATCATAAGGTGACTTTATATTTAATTAATTTAATAATAAAGTGACTAAAAATAAAATATATCATAAAGTCACTTAAGTCAAAATATATCTTTTATCCCACATTGACAAGAAAAGTGTGTGGGCTCTCCTATGAAAAGTATAAAAAGAAACTTAGGCTAGGCATTTGGGCATCTTGACTTGAATACACTTTCTACTACATTGTTGAAGATGAATGCTTAGCTTGTTGATTTCTAGTCTTCATTTGTGAGAGATCAAACCTAGCTGGTTACTTCCAATTTCTGTTGTGAAATATCAACCCTAGTTTGGAATATTGAGAAAGTTACTTCAAACTTTAAATTTGTGCTTCATTGAAGAAATTTCTAGTTTCGTTTGTGAAATATCAGACCTAGCTAGGTGAAATTGGAGGAGATATTTTAGTTTTCTCTAGTGTGCAAATTTTGTGGCCCTTGGCCAAATTTGGTGTATTCGATTTGTGCTTTCATTTAAAGATAATTATGAGAATAAATTATGTTTGTTCATTGCTGGGTGATTTTTGGTAATATTCAAGATTCATTGAAGAAATCGTGGCACTAACAACACTCTGATTTTGGAGAACGATTTGAGAAAACATATTCAGTTGGTTCAGGTTGATTTGGCATGTATAGAGTGATCAAACTTTCTTGTGGAAATAAATCGTGGCTTTAGAGGAAAGTCACAGCTATAAGGGAGATGAGTCTGCATAAATAAAATATATGCTAAGACGTGATAATTTGGAGGAGTTCACAACTGTGGGAAAAGGCATCGATCAACAATAAATTTTCTAAGGGAAGGTCATCGATATCAGGTTGCATTTGAAGATAATGCTCAGCTTTGAGAAGGGATTCTTTGAGCTTACAAGAAGATCATCAGTTTGCTGCCATTGCATACCAAGTTCTTGATTGCACTTCACTGCATTAAGTTAGGTAACTTTATTATAAAGGCATTGATGTTAAAGTGGTTGTAGTTGTAGCTTCATCATTCTATTGCATTTTGATATTGTATTAGTCACTACCATTAGAGTGGTTGTAGCTACATATCGTAGTGGAAAATTAGAGGAGTCATTGCATTTTATATCAGATTTACCATATTTTTGTAAGCCAAGAGTCTTGGAATTCTCCTGTAGTTCATTACATTCAATTGGCATAAGATAATAGTATTGAAATCTTGTAATTAGCTTGTAGACTTTTAATATCATTGCAATATAATATTGGAGGTATAAGGAGTTTTTTCCAACTATTTGACATAATGTCTAAAGTATTGAAGCTCATCATTCGCATGACTAGATTGCTCATTAAGTGTTTTTTATAATGCTTATTGTTGTTGTTGCATTATTACTTAAAGATTTCAATCATTTAAGTTGCTTGCCAAGTGTTTGCATTAATGTCCCTTGGTTGTAGGTGCATATTTCAATCATATAGTTGCATTGGAAAGTCATTAAAGTCCATTGAATTGCATTACCATTTAGTTTCAATCCTTGCACACTTCCATTTGAGTCATTTGAATTATCAAAACATCATATGCATTTGAAATTACCAAAAAAAACAACAATCAACAAGTACAGATTTCACTTGGCAAGTGTTTGACAAAATTCTCAAGGTTCTAATCAGCAAGATTGAGGTCATATCTAGTAAGGGACATTACAGTCCACCACAACATTATGTTAGTTTCACTGACATAGACAGGTTAAATTGTCTTGTGTTCAACCACTCGCCCTCTGAAATCTCAAGAGAGTACACATGTCCTGCCAATGATGACATCCTATCTTTATTTCTTGGCACACTAGACATTATCTTGCCACATTATGTGCAACATCTTACTCCTTCTTTTCCCATATTACAGTGGTTCCTCATACGACAAATAACTTTTTTATTCCAATGTCCTAACTCTGACATTAATTTCCTCATTTCGTCCCTTGATCTTCCAAAGTTTTGGGTACATAGGTTCTTTTACATCCCATAATAGTCTATTCTTTGACTAAATGAAAACATATTTTGTGGTCTCATTCCACATTTAATTCCCAATTAATAATGGTTAGACACTTTGGGAGATAAATCTCCTTTATCTTAGGACATCCACAACTTTGATTCCTTCTGTCCTTGGGTCATTTCCAAAATTATAAACCGATTTTCAACTCAATCTATCTTTTCCAATGAGCATCAATACTAATTTCAAGTATTAATCCTCATTTGATCATGTTGGTTCCTAGGAGATATCAAATTTAATTGCATACCTAATTACCAAGCACAAACATTTCATGTTAGCTCAAGTGATTCACTTTATCACATAGGTGAGTCTCAACCTCAATATACCCTAATCTTAGGATAAGGTCATCAATCAATGACTAGTCTGATTATATAGGTTAATTTAACCCTATATTTTCCAATCAAGACCAAATAAACAACTCAACCAAGTTATTCCCAACCTATAGGTATCAATGAGTAGTCGAGTTCATTTCCCAACCCAATAGGTAAAACTTAACCTAATGTTTCACTCTTTAATCAAATTAACTTCTCATCCCATATAGGTTATCCTAAATCTAGGGTTTCATTCAAGTATAAAGTATGATCAAATTATCATTCCAATAAAGATACTTGATGTAGTTCGCATAATGCCACATCATATCTTTCATACCTTTGCTTTTGCAATGCTAACCCTATCATTCCTAAGGTTACCTTAGCATATTAAGATATAGTGTCAAGTTGCTCCATGACGTGGATATATTTCACAATATGTAGTATTACTACCTCTGTATAGAAATTACATCATTATCTAAATCCCCATATAAGGTATATAGGAGTATAGAGACATTTTCTTCCAAATCATAGGTAATCTAGATCTTCCCTTACCAATCCAATAGGTAATGAGCTTCCCTTTCATGATCAAGTTATTTGCTTGTCCTTTTCTAAGGCATCAATGATAAAAATTTATTTTACAACCAAATATATACAAGGTATGGTGTGATAATAGGTCACAACCCTTGACCTTTCCACTATTTTTCTCCAAAAATTTCAATACGTTATCCTTGTGGTCATGAAATACATGACTTAATTGACATCATAACTTATGAAGAAGTCAAAAGTTCTTCCAAATCGAAAATATATTCACATTTTCCATTGGGTGAGGTACTTAATCCGAGTCAATCCACTCTCTTTCTTCCCCCCTTAGTGTTTCCACAATATTCGATCAACTTAAAGTTGAACTCCTAGCAAACATTTTGCTTTCTCGAAATGATTTGTCATTCCTTGTTGTTGGATTTCTATTTCCTTTTCCTTGCCTCAATGGCATACCTTGAATATAATTTTTCCCAAAGTTAGATTCATTGTTGATTTCTAATCCTATAGATTCAACATTTTGGATCAACGATGAAGAGATTATTGAACAACTAGCAACTTTACAAGCTAAGAAGTACTCTAATAATCCAATTCTCTTTCCAATATCTTTTTTTGTGGGGGAATATCCATACTCACAAAGCCTCTTTTGTTGATGTACTTTTCAACTTAAAGCATTTTCCCTTACTATTTCAATAGTTCTGACACATAGTGTCCCATTGTATCCCATTTCCTTTTGGAACTTCTAAACATATGTTGGTTTTCATTGACACATTGATGAGTTCAATTTATTCTCCAACCAATCTATGTACTTTTCAAACCTTTGTGAGGCCAATCTGATTTACCTTTTTAGGTTTCTTTCTCGCAATCACCTTTTCAAGTGACTTTGTCCCAATTCTTGGTAACTTATTCTCTCATAAACTTTAGAGATACCAAGGTTGCTTGGTTTCTTTCTCTCACCTTAGTCAAAACTCCAAATTGATCTCATCAATTTTGGTTGGTGGAACCATGTCCACTTTATTGATTACTCCATTTCTGACCACTCTGGTCTCTTCCTTATTCCAAGGTACTATCTCCTTTCTTACAAGTTCCCAGCCTTGCACAGAGATTAAATTCAAGTCAAGAGTTCTCCAATCTCTTGGATACCTCCTTCGTTGACTTTCTACTTTGAACTAATTTATGCCAATAATGCATACTCATAGATTCATAGTATTCTTACTAAATCCAAGAATCCTTGACTTTTTGAAGTTATAGGTTGCTATCAATAAGGGAGATTCTCTTAATCCTCTCTATCCCTAAGAGTTTTATATCTATTTCATAGGATAACTTAGGCACCTATTGGTTATCCTTCATAACCTTCCTACATAACCCAATTGCATAATCTTCTGCAATCCTAGGTAATATCATAATAAGTTGTTGCTTTAGGAGTTTCTAACTCCATGGACGACTCTTATCTAGTTCCAAACTTAAACAAGTTTATGGGAATCTCATCTTCCTTTTTATTTCTCCATGTTCTTTTTTTCTTGCAATCTTGGCACAAGAACTTTTCTACCATTATCTTCTGATAAGGTTAACATAACACTTACATAACGAGTTCATAGGTTTTAGAGCTGAACTTGGTAGCTCTGATATCACATGTAACAACCACGGTGTTCTTCACAGTAAAATTTCCAATGTTTTCACCTCAAGTGATAAACCATGATGCCAAAACATAGGAATATTTTTTTTTCTTTCCACAATGTAAATTACATGCACATTTGAAATAACACTATTTCAAAACTTCCATTGTATTCCATTGTAATTTCACCAATTACAATATTACAAGAATGTACACAATTACATACATAGCTCAAATGAGCTTCAAAGCAATAGATATAGATGGTCCAGGAATCCGCCTTTCAAAACCTTGGCCATTTTTTTCCTGTTGAGGAGGAGAAGCATCACTCAAGTGCTTTTTCACCAACCATAGACTTAAATGTGGTCACCTGCACATCTGCCTCACAGGTTAGATGGCCCTACCCTTCAACGAAGAGATTGGTTGAGTAACCCCATACGACAAACCACACTAAGCTTAGTGTTGTGCCCTACATGAATAGTAATTGTAACCCTACACTCGGTAACTAGCATGCACTACATGGATACGGTGAACTGACAGTGGAACCAAAGGCAATCACACTACTTTGGCCAAAGTGTTCTCACTCAATACTTCAAGTGAAGGTCAACTATTCACTTACACTACTTAAGCTTGTTTTGACTTAAGGCCACTATAATCTATGCATAGGTAATCCCTCCTGTGGGTAAGATTAAACCCCCAAAATTAACCTATAATTAATCTCACATGCTCTAGGGTATTTCTACTCTTATAACATATATAAAAGTTCCCTCCCTTCAATGGACAACAATCTCAGGAGTAACCCACTAGCTATTTAGTATAATCAAATAACCTAGTTATGAGTAACCCTTAAGCTACCCTTGTTTAATCATGTCTAGTGTATTGATACCTATGACAAACAATTCCTCCTATTATGGGGTAATTACAAGCACTTCACAAAACAGTATAAACAAATTCTAGTTTCTTTTCAAAGCAATACTATTTTCCCCTAAATGCAAGTAATCACAATAGACTAATTTAAGCAATCATGAAACAATCTTTAAAAAGCTAAGACAAATAAAGGAAGATTATCCTCATGCTTGTATTCGCTTATCCAATCCACTGTCTGCAACTCAACTTCCCAAAACAACTAGCTTAGCTTTGATCTCTCAAGCCAAGCCACAATAAACCTCTAACTCACAGGTTGATAATATACTTCACTCAATATGTTAAAATACTCTCACAAATACTCAAAGCTCTCTCTCAAAATATAGAAAAATAATGCAGATAAGTAATGTAGATAGATTTGCAATTAGAATGCAGAAGATAGCTTGTGGAATGCATCCCAAATGAGAGCTCAACTCCACTATTTATACAACAGAAAAGAGACTTCTCATCCTACAAAAAAAGGCATAAAAATTGACAACAAACTCCACCTTAGTTGACTCACTTAACTTATCAAAAAGGTGGTAGCAAGTTGAGAGTGTACTCAGCAAAATAAAGCAACAAATCAATCTCAAAGATTGATAGTAGCATATATGACTTTCAAATAGCACATGGTAAAAAGATGGCATTCGAATCGCTCTTAAAAGACACTTCTACAATAATCAAAATTCATAAGGTGGCGCCAAAGCAAGCAACTATCCTTCTGTAGTTGGCACGACTTTTCTCTTGTTTGAATTAGTCAATAACTAAAATGCAACACTTAGCATAAGTCAACTTAGTCTATTGTAAGTCACCATGTCTCTTAAATCTGATTGACCAATTCATGGACTTGCAAAAACTTATCCTATTAATCAACATTTACATTTATTTTGATGTTGATAATCAATTCATGATAAGGCATCCCAAGTAAATACAGTTTATTAAGTCAAATGTATTTAATCTCAATGCATCAACTAAGTTAAACTCTTTAAATCAACTTGCTTGCTGCACTTTATATGGCACATAGTTCGCCCTTTATGTATTGCCAATATGTGTTTTATTCGACCTTCAAATTCTTTGCATATCAATCACTCTAAACAACCATCTCAATGTTCTACATTTCCATTGCTTACTCAAGTATTGACCACGTGGCATAGCTTAAAAAACTCATCTTGTTTTGGGTGCCACTTCATAGCTTTGACTTAGTTTTAGCATGCAAATCTAAGTCTCACGTTTTACATTTGCCTTGGCACTTATAAGGCTGTGTCATAGTCTTGGCTGCAACATCACTAAAACGTCCCACATGGTTTCTAGCTTAACATTTCCATGGCTGTGTAGCTTAACATTATATCACATTAAATGTGTATATAAGTGGCACCATATATGTATACATTTAATTTGGCCACAATATATATGTTATATATACACTTTTGACAAATAAATATATTATTCATACTCGAATGAATATATCCACGTTTATACTTTTCACAAATATTATGTGTGTGTATATATACATACATTTTAACAACCAAGTTAACAAAAAACATATGAAATAGCTGTCAAATAATACAACGTAACATAACTTTAACATAATTACAACAAACCATAGCCTTAAACATAACTAAAAATAAAAACCATATAAAATTAGAAAAAAAATAAAAAGAACACAACATCAAAGTTCATTCAAGACTAGGACAATCTCTCACTCATCTTATCAAGCCCATAGAGTAGCATCCTTAACTAAGCATCCCCTTGTCCATACCTAACCTAAAATTGACCTTCACTCTTGACATCATTACATTAGACTTTGAATTCACATATAAAAACGTGATTAAATTAACACAAAAATTCAACATAACAAAGACAAAAAGTTAGAATAATAGGTAATTTGTACATGAAAAACCAAACCCACATGAAAACAAATGTTTGGTGATTTTTGAAGATTTTTGCAGCCAAGAAGAGTAAGCATGGTTTAACCTTTAAAGCCTAGAACATTAACATACATCGTGTGCCCAGAGGAGACGGGTATTCCCAATGTCAGAATATCCAATGGATCCCAGAGGGCCGATAAAGTCCAAGCATAAGCTGTACCAAATCTAATGGCCATTCATACTTTTTAAGTCCCCAGCGCTTCGGGTATTGGGTGCTTCGACACGCCACGTCTGTCCAAAGCACTTTTACATACCAACGACGGCTCAAGATCACACGCCGTGGACCCCTAAACACTCATCGCCGTTCCTTTACAAGATAGATTCTCAGCCGTTCATCCGCACCTATATCACAACCATTACAAGGCGAAGCACCCTCCACGCTTACCCTGTCGCATGCTCATTTTTCAGTTTTTATTTCTTCTCAGGTGATTTCTTCTTCAACGGATGGAAACTCTTCCTCTCCGCTAGATTTTTTTTGTTTCGTTTGCTAATTCTTTGTTTCATAGGGTGTTCTTGATCTGAGGTTCGAATCTCATTCATTGTTGTTTTGCTTCACTTTATACATAGGTCGTTCTAGACGGGGAAAACCCATAGATTCAAACTTTTTCTCTTTTAATTTTATTTTCCCCTTGAAGCAATATGATCTATTAAGTTTTGAAGTTTAGGATCATAATTTTCATGGTTGTGCTATGTGGGTTTTGGTTAGAATACTTTCTAGATAAATTGCGTTAAAAAAGGCTGCTAATTTTTTTATTTTTTTACAACAATTCATTGTCAAGAAATATAAGCACGGTGATCATCTGTATATTGGAGTTTGTAGATAGTGGCATGAAATGGGTTTTAGTTAGAATTTTTTTCATATCTGCTGGTGTGTTATGGTTTGAAATTTATTTTTCTCCTAGTCCGAATTGATCCCATGGCCGAAAGTGTGAAAGTTTACCTTAAAGTATTTTGATTTCTATCTTGTTCTCGATCTGTAAGTTTTAGCTTAATAGCAGAAAAACAACACCTAAAACAAGAGCAATTTTTTCTGTGGAACTTTTACTCTGACGTTTTACTGAATGGGCGACAAAATTGAGCTAAAAAAATTGTAGTGACCCTATTCTGGATTTAAGGTTTAACGGATTTTTTCACTTGTGAATTCAGGTAGAATAGCTTTTCCATCCATTCTTAAGCTTTGAAATGGCTGCGATTACTGCTGCTTCATCTAAGGCTATGCCTTTGGCAGTCGGAAACAACTCTCAGGTACTCTTGCATATTACATCTATGAGGCGATTCCATATGATGCTACGATATCCAATACAGGTTACTGAATGGTTTTCTGATTCTTTTTTTCTGGCTTTCATTTTTGGTTTGCTTCGTTGCAGTTGAATATATCTCAAAAGAAGATCGATGGTACCAAGATCTGCCCTGCATTTGGCAAGAAAAAGGAATTTTCCCGTTTCAAATTGAAGGCAAGATTTACTGTTTTCCTCCTTCAATTATGCGTAATTGGTAAACACTCACATTGATTTGGTGGGACTTGCATCAAGCCTTGTTAGGCCTGTGATCCGTTGCAAATTAAACTTGGTTCACACTTCTAATGTATTTTGTAAGCCCGGATCACAACTTGAATGTACCCCTTGTTCCTTATGCATCACCTACCCAAGTGTCTGCTGGGGTCACGGACCAGTTTATTGTAATGAAGTGGATACTCTTAGAAGTGTTCCCAATTACCATTACATCACATGCCCTTGGACCTGAAAGATCTGAAAACGAGAACCCTAGGTTTAGATGTTGAAGGCTTTTAAGTGCTAACACTAGGTTCTTTTCTTTCAATGTATCAATTCAATCTAAACTAATCTAAAATACAAATCAATCTATAATAGAAACTAGTACTTTACTTTTCAGATTATCAATTAAATCAAGTTGATACTAAAGTTGGGAATTTAAACTAGAAATAGAAAGAAGAATGCATCTCTGGAAATGTTCAAGACTGAAGATAACTGGTGGGCTGGAAGAGAACAAAAGGAACAACTCTACAAAATCTCGGCTTTCTATGATCAGCAGGGTACAAGTTATCTGGACCTGAGCGACCGTGTAGACAGATCTGCACTGTTGCAAGTGCAGACACTAGTGTGGAAGCTTGGTGTCAATGCGAACTCAAAAGTTGGATCTGGGTGCTGGGGAACCACTGAATAATGGGTGTCAGGGCTCAAGGCACCAGAGGAGGGAACTAGGGTAAACCCAGGTGTCAAAATAGGGCGCTGGAGACCTTTTCAGAACAATTGCAGGGCTCTATTGTGGGAACAGGGTGCTGCAGTCAGGCACTTTTGCAATGGGGAGCTGAAGGAGACAAACAGTGTAGTAGGGGTGCCTATGCCTTTTGTCTCCTTGACCTCCAAAGCTTTTGGTGGATATTCCCTTTGATTTGCTGGTTCCAAATATGCTCTCAGACTGTGCATACCTGTCATTGATCTTCTGATTTGCAAGTTTCAATCTGGGGACAAGAAGAAATGAAGGGTGTGGCTATATAGGAGATTGCCTCAGTCAGTCCTGTATTTTGTTTTTTTCAAACTCAACTCTGTCATAGACAAAAGGATGATGTGTGTGCAGACCTAGAGTGCAATGGTGACGTAGTATGAGCAGATTGTGTGATAAAATAGAAACCCCGGGGGGCTACATTATAGGAAGTGGTACGTGTGTGTGTGTATGGGGGACAAGAAGGAAATAGAGAATTTGGACTGATTAATAATTGATTTGATGGGCAAATTTGAGACTAGGGATGGCAATGAGTATGGAAGGAGGATGGAGAAAATTGGGGATGAATGGGACGGAAATTAGGGTGGGACAATCGCAAATAGTGTAAGGAAAATGGGTAGGACAATAGGAAATCAATTATAAGGGATGGAAGAATGCTAACACTGATGGATACTTGCACAATATGCTTCAGATTGGGCTCCAACACCTCTTAAATTTCTGCTGCAGAAGAAAAATTAGTATGGAGAGTTTGGTTGATATCACTTTTATTTCGTGTTATGTTAAAAAATAAAAAAATGACGAATATTGGTCTTATATTTCCGGTTCAATTCAAAATGACTGATTGAGGGCATATTAGGGCAATAGTAGTGAGTCGGGCCCATAGTTGCCGGGAGATGCAGGGTACTAGTACTGGTATGGGGACGGGGATGCCAATCAAATTAGGGTATGTGAGTTAAATGAATAAGGAGATGGCTATTTTATATGTAAATGATTCACTGGAAATTTTGGGTACGGGGACTGGTACGTTGTCTATGTTCCCAAAATGGAGTTTCCCGGCAACTATAGGCAATACTAAGCTATGATTTTAGGTACCCAAAAGTTGAAATCAATTAGAATTGATTTAGAATTTTAGACTCTAGTGCCCTAGTACAATTTATCTTGAAACTTTAGAATTGGTTGTTGGTGTGAAACAAGGTTTAGGGGTCATTATAAATCAGTCTAAAACCTAGAACAAGGCTGAAAATCAAGGCAAATGGCCTTAGAATACACTTAAGGGAATGCTCACTAGAATGAGAGCAAATACACAAGGTAGAGAATGCAAAGTAGGCAATTTCCAACCTCACAGAACCTTCCTATTTCAGCATTTACCCCTACCATGTATGTTTATTAATTATTATCTATGGTTGTAGATTCTGCATTGCTACATGTATGACAAGCCCTAGCTCTGTGCAATCCCCGTCCAGACTTCTGCAAGGGGTGCCTTTTATACCAAATTGGTGTGTGTCTTGGTAGTGATTTGAAAATACCTTTACCTTTATACATTACATCAACCTTTGCTCCTTGACATTTGATCTGTCTCTCTTGAAATACACTTTCCATATGTTTGTAAAATACCTAAATCAGTTTACATATGTTGCAGATATTGTTAGAATTTTTTTAAAACCTTTTTTGGTTCAATGATTTCATGATGTGATGTTTTTTCACATTTTGAATTATTAGATTGCTATAAAGACGCAATTTATCAAATCAAATACTTGGTTTAGTTAGGAAATACTAAAGTTTGAGGTTGTCTGGTATTTATAGTTTTGTGGCATGAGTCTACATGCACAGGATATCCTTCCCATACTCAATCTTATAACATTCACCCCTGAAAGCACAATAAAATTAAGTGTTACTCCTAAGGAGGGGATAAAAAATTGAGAATACATGTTTCTATACGGGGGGTAAAATCTGCTCAAAGAATGGGGAGGAAGATGCTCCCAGTCTTCAGATTTATCGCTTATTCTGTTTGAAAAGGGTAGCTGATCGATACCCTTAAATTCTTAATAGCCGAAGGTCTAAAGGCCTACTGTTTTGTTGCACTCCTTAAAGCAGTGAAAGTAGATAACTTTCTTGAAATGTTTACAAAGAAGGCATGCCTCCAAAAGAATATTATTAAGTTTCCAGTCTTAAGTGGCCCCTTTGGGAATCAACCTCAACGATCAGCTTCCTGCAACTCAGTGAGGCTGCTATCTTGATATGTTGAGAAGAGCCTCAGCTTCATTATTGTATTTAGAACCTAGGAAGAAAGACCCACCTCTAATGAACTGCCCCTAAGGACAACAGACCAGGGCTCCAGTGCCAACCGACCCTGGATTCCCCCTTGAAACAACATCAAAATAGGTTTTAAAAACCCACCGAAGGTGGTTTCAAAAGATACCCCTAATCTCAAAAACAAAAATTGTCCAATTTTTCATAATTTATAACTCTTAAGATTTCATTGGAAAAGTGACCTTTCTTTATTGACTATTTTTTGTATATTTGATTGTTTTGCATGATATTTCTTGGATAACTAGATCAATGGAAAATCTCTTTGTTATCTTATCTTTATACCTTTTGTTTTATTCATGCTATCTAATTCATTACTTAAAAATGCACACAGATTGCTGGATGCTAACAGTTCTTTATTTTGTCATAGTTCTGGAGTTATCATTAGGATGCGAAATATTATTGAAAATTATGTCAAGTTTCTATAATATTTGGTTCTTGCTCAATTCACATTTTGGCCAATTATGCCTTTTTCTTTGTGGGTAAAAGAAGTTTTTTCAGTGAAATCCTACAACCATTAGGACACCAATGGGGGCTTGAGGTGTGCATGTGCTACCCAAGGGGAATTGAACTCAAATCACATTGTTTACAAATATAGTAGATAACAATTACACCACAATCCCTTGGGTTGATTGATGATAGTAAACTTGGATTTTAAAGGTGCAGCTCCCATGACTTCAAATTTGATTGTTCACTATTTCATTAAGAGGAATAATGATGATAGTGTAGTTTGTTTTGGTAACTGGTTGTTCTTGAATGACTTAGTGCTATCAATGAATTGATAGTTTTTCTGTAAGAGGTGGAGATACAGTATTGTGTGCCAACTATTTTTATCATACTAAATGAATATAATGAAGCAATTTTTATAGTGTCGGCCATTGCATTTTAGAGGATGACCCACTATTCCATGTGAATAAGACTAGGGGTTCTATCTTCCCTTTTAATTTCAATGCTCTTGGAGGCAGCTTACCTCAGCTTGGTATCTTGTGACAGTTGTTGTAGACGCATCCACATGTGTTTCACTTATTCTTGTTTGTTTGCATTGTTATATTGATTTTGTTTTTCTTTGTAAAGTTTTTTTATTTGATAAGAGATATTTTAACTACTTAATTTGCAGTTCTTTGCTTTGGTCAGAATTGTGTTTAACTTGAATCTTTTCCACAGGCCTTACCTAGAGTTATAAACATGGCTGTTGCAACTGATGTTTCACGCTTTGAAGGAGTCACAATGGCTCCACCTGATCCAATTCTAGGTGTTTCAGAAGCCTTTAGGGCAGATAATAATGATATGAAGCTTAACCTTGGTGTTGGTGCTTACAGAACAGAAGAATTGCAGCCCTATGTATTGAATGTGGTGAAAAAGGTAACCTTCTGGACATTACTCCTTTATTTTGTATACAGTTAAAGTGATTTGAGTAAATCTTACTACATGTAAGATTCACTATTTCAGCTTTGAGATCTTACAAGTTGATTATGCGGTAGCCTTATTATGTGGAATTTCATTTAATCTATTTCAATTTTGCAGGCAGAGAATTTGATGCTTCAAAGAGGAGACAATAAAGAGGTATGCATGTTTTTCATTTTTTTAATATTTATTCAGATTATTTGCAATTTTTAGCAATTACTTAGTCTTATTCTGTCTGCAGTATCTTCCAATTGAGGGTTTGGCTGCATTCAATAAGGTTACTGCAGAGTTGCTTCTGGGGGCTGACAATGTTGCAATTAAGGAAGGAAGGGTAAGATTTTTATGATTTTCTAACCAAATCTTTCTCCTGTCACTTTTTTATGCTCAAGAGAAGGAATTGATAAATTGTGTTGAATAGTTTCTTTCATTGATTTCTGCATGCATATGTTAGAATAGGAAAAAATTGATGGTACAGTGTTGTTGAATGTTTCTCAGGTTGCAACTGTGCAATGCCTTTCAGGAACGGGCTCTCTTCGGCTTGCTGCTGCATTTATTCAAAGATATTTTCCTGGAGAGAAAGTCTTAATCTCATCTCCAACTTGGGGTGAGTTTCAATGTTATTAGAAATCCCTAATTTTGTATGTGCGTGTTTAAAAGTGAAGTATATCTTGCAGTTTAAAATCTTAACTTGTTAAGTCATTTTTAATGCAACATTATGTTCTGGTTGTGACCAGGAAATCACAAGAACATTTTCAATGATGCCGGCGTTCCTTGGTCAGAGTACCGATACTATGATCCCAAAACAGTGGGACTAGATTTTGAAGGGATGATTGCTGACATTAAGGTAACCTTCAGAGTTCTTTATCACCTTCACTTTCACAAATTTGATATTTTATTTATAGAAATGGAGACTAAGAACTTGACATTTTGTAGGCTGCACCAAATGGCTCATTTATTTTGCTCCACGGTTGTGCACACAATCCAACTGGAATTGATCCAACTCTTGAGCAGTGGGAGAAGATTGCTGATGTCATTCAGGAGAAACAACAAACTGCTTTCTTTGATGTCGCATACCAGGTTTGTGGTGATACGGAGATCAAATTTTTTCCCCTATCCTTATTTGTGAATTTGAGATGACATGGAAACCTGGTTATATCACTTAGTAGATTATTCTTCTCCCTATATAACAAGAGTGCTGTACTGCCATTACTTTGAATATATATGTTTTTTTGTGCTTTCTGTGATAATTTTAAGAAATGAGTGCCATGTATTTTGATCACTTAGATATCTGCCTGATATTTCTTCATGTAGCCCTTTTCCCTTTAAATTATGCTTTTTTATAATGAATTAACTAACCACTGACTTAGAGATGGAAGACTTATTTATAGTATCATATAATATGATTTTACCTTTTTTTACAGGGATTTGCAAGTGGAAGCCTTGATGAGGATGCAGCATCTGTGCGGCTATTTGTAAATCGTGGAATGGAAGTTTTTGTTGCCCAGTCTTATAGCAAGAACTTAGGGCTGTATGCAGAACGAATAGGAGCTATCAATGTTGTTTGCTCATCATCAGATAGTGCAGTTAGGTACTAGTACCAATAATGATTTTTTGTGTACCCTCAAGGGGTTCTAGTATTCTCCTAGTTGGGTACTAAATGTTTCCGTCAATGTACTTCTGACAGGGTTAAGAGCCAACTTAAAAGACTTGCTAGACCAATGTACTCAAATCCTCCTGTTCATGGGGCTCGGATTGTGGCAAATGTTGTGGGTGATTCTGCTATGTTTGATGAATGGAAAGCAGAAATGGAACTCATGGCTGGAAGAATCAAGGGTGTGAGGCAGCGACTCTATGACTACCTTTCCACAAAGGATAAGAGTGGCAAGGACTGGTCTTTTGTCCTCAAACAGATTGGCATGTTTTCATTCACAGGGCTTAATAAAACTCAGGTAAATTGGGTCCCATAGTGTTTCCATTCAAGATATTGTTTTTACATTACCCTGGCTGTTCTTTAATCATTGGCATATGTTTTTAATCATTACAGAGTGATAATATGACAAACAAGTGGCATGTCTATATGACAAAGGATGGACGTATCTCCTTGGCTGGGCTTTCTTTGGCCAAATGTGAATATCTTGCAGATGCTATCATTGATTCCTACTATAATGTGAGTTAAAAAGAACAAAAGTAAAAACAAAACGTCAAATAATTGGCAGTTACAAGTTCTAGCAATGGTGGAAGAGCTCCCAAATTTTCATGCTGGATTGCATTTATTAGTGATGCATATCAGGCATTCTCTTAGTGTTTCTTGGTTGTACTTCGGGTTTAGAGCAGGATGTCCAAAGCATTTCTGCAAAGTTTTGTTTGTTTTATTAACTTTTAGTTCAAAATTTTCTAAATAAAAGCTACGACTTATACTGCCCACTTATTTGACAGTAGGGCTACATTATATTGTTAAATGATTTGCAAAATAATTCTTCCTCCAGTTATTATTCTCTTTTCTTTGGAGAGAAAAAGGTAAGAATCTAAGGAAATTTCTTTTGTGTGATAGTTAATTTGATATATCACATGGTTATGTTTGAGCAAATATTAAGAGGCATATGGGAATATTAAAATGTTTCCACTAAATAACTTGAATAAGAAATTAATTGTTTTTGTGAAGATTATCTGCCTTGGTTCGATTAAATGACAATTGTTTTGAAAAACTTTCATTTAATCAGTTTGTCAAAAAAAGGGGCATACATTGTAAGTTCTGTTTCAACTGTAGCATCTAGCATTTCTAATCCTCGAAAAATGTTATTTGTCAGATTCTGATTGTTTTTATCTCAGTAGTTGATTCTTTTTCCTAAATTTTCTACTCAGAGATCCTAGTTTATTTTGAAGATTAGGGTGAATTGATTCACATGAAGAAATTTCTAATTGATTGTCATTGTTCTTTATATTCTTTTATGTCCAGATTACTAACGTCTATGGAGTCAGATGAACTAATAGATTGGTATCAAATCAAGATATAAATGAGCTGCAGATTTCTTTTGACAGCAGGATTGAGGATGGCTTTGTTGTTTCTATGGTATTTTTCTTAATACACTCAACGTGCATTGGATTTTTCCACAAAATTAACGAGTTTTGAAAGCACTTTAAATGTTAAAAGACACTCAAGCCATTTTCACAACGACTATTTTCCATGATTAGTTATTACTTGAATGATCTTTCTTCCATGTACTTTATTCTAGTCAGAAGACGATGGGCACTCAAAAAGCAGACACCTCTAGACATTAGTTATAGGGGTTAAAAGGTGGTCATAACTTGTAATACACTATCGTGTGTTTTTAACCCTCCACCGTCTTTCCTAATTTTAAGCCTTTTGGTTTGTGATGGAGTATGGAAACAGTACCCATAGTGAAAAATCTATAAAAAATAAATATCTAAACAGTGCTACGGTATGGACAGCCAACTAACATATATTTTTAAAGTTCATTTCATGGGGGTATTTAACATAGTAGACTAGGTGTGCATCTGATAAACAATTTATTAAGGTATAAGGATCATTCCAGGGTATAATCCATAACAAAGAAGTTACTGAAGGAAAAATCAGACTTTCTGTTTGCCTTACCTGCAGGATCCATGTATATTATTTTATTGTTATTTTCTTTTGACTTTTTCATTCCTCACATGTTGAATGAAAATTGATATGCTGACTCATCTAGCTATGAACAATGCCGTGTATTTCTTTGTCTTTTAACAATTAAGAGAGAGGATCTAGTAGTTCCTTAACTTCGTGTCTCACAAAATCTTATGTGTCAATGTTGAACAACTCTAAAAAATTTATAGTGGCTTCTTTGATTAGTTGATTGCTTAAACTTAAGGTTTCAAGTCGTCATCATCAATTTAAATACTTCTATTTGCATATTTGTAAAATGTGTCCAAAACAATAATTTTTGAACCTCTTACTTATTGTAGTCAATTATAACACTTCATCGACTATTTCACTTGTATTGATAGTTGAAAATACTCAAAAATAATTCTTAAAACACTCAAATATGAATGCATAGTAATATTACATTTAACAACATGATATCAATATTTAAATAATAAAAAAAATACCATTATTTTCAAATGATCTTAAAACTATTTAAATTTTATTGTATTCCTACAATTTAAATTTATAATTATTAGAAAATTATCATTTATTAAACATCACTAACCTTAACCCTAATATGCTTGTTCCTAAAATTCATTAAAACTTAAACCTATTATACTAAACATTTTATAAAATTTACGTCGCCACAAGCATAGCCTTCCTTTACCACCCATAGCAAGCTTTAAATGCCTCGTGTTCAACAAGAGGAGAGGTTTCATGTCTAGTGTTGTGGAAGGGGGATGTGTCCAACATAAAAGGTTACTTCATTTATTTTTTTCATTCTATTTAGTGCACTTTCATTGTTCTCAATTCGTTTTTAGTATTGCATACCTTTATTCTTGTTACCATGTTCTCTACAATCACTGCAAGGCTCTATAAAACATAATAAAACAATGGTTTGGAAATTGTTGGAGTGGGTAAGGTCTTTTTCAACCTTAGGGGTTATGACATTTCAATTTTTATGGTTTTATGGATTTGGGTTTCTAATGATAGTTGCTTTGGTGAGAATAGTTTGCTCATTTTTTACAACTTTGGGTTATGTTATTGGAAGCCTAGGTCGTTAAAACTTCATTTTGAGTTTTGCTTGTTATTGTTTTGAGTAATGTTATTTTAGATTTTTTTTTAATTTTATTTTTTTTGTGGTATGGTTGTAAAATTTAGGAAAAGCTTTTTCTTAACACTTGTTGTATTAGGAAGAAGGATTTCTAATTCTTTATTTATAATTCACCATCTAAATTCAATGTATTTCTTATAAAGAAATGAAATACAAGTAACAATTGCTAGAAGAGTAAAAATGTCTATCAATTTACAAAAATTCATTGGTACCATCGCACAATTGTTTTCAATTCTTTGGAAGGGGACATGTACATCACGTAAGGTTTCTTCATTAAGTTTTTTCCTTATGTTTCAATGAACTTTCATTGCTTTCAATTCATTTTTGATATTGTAGGCCTCTACACTTGTTTCCACATTCTTTATGGTCACCAACATAGAATGTAGGCTCTCTAAATGTGTTTGTTGACACAACAAAACAAAAAGGGTTTGGAAGTTCTTAGAGTAGGTAAGGTCTTTTTTCACCATACTAGGGCTCATTTCAATTTTTGAGAGCTTTACAAATTTGGATTTTTTTATGATAGTTGCTTTGGTGAGAATGGTTCACTCATTTTTTAAAACTTAGGGTTTGTTTTAGGAAGCCTAGAGTTAGTTAAAACTTGGTTTTGTGTTTTGATTATTACTAGTTCAAGCAAAATGATTTAAAAAATTCCATGCATGGTTACAAAATTTAATAAAAGTTTTTGCTTAACAGTTGGGGCCTTAAAAAGAAGGGTTTGATATTCTTTGTTTATAATTCACCATCCAAACTCAATGCATTCCTTATAGAGAAATGGAATACAATTAATAGTTGTCAAAAGAGCAAAATTTGTACAATTGTTTTCAATAGTCTTCTTTATTACTACATATTCTTTGCATCCATTTACACAAGAACCATTTAATGGGGCAATGTGCACCCACTAGCTTATGAACTTGAACTCTATTATATCAAATATAGACTTGACATTTTCATAGGGAATGAATGCATTGCTCTGTAATAAATGTTTAGTTGCAAAATTCTTCACAAATGTTACTACCAGAAGCAATGCATTCATTAAAAATATGGATCCAAAGGGTTTGAAGAGAACTTACAAGATGAGTCCAAAAATCTGAAATATATTGTTGCATTTCATGGTCCAAGACCTCCCTATCATGATATGCTCTTCCTTTAGGATTTTTGTCTGTTATTATTTATACTCATACTTGTTAAGTTTCACATTATGGTTTTGGTATGCAATGAATTCTCTCATGTTATGACTTTATTTATTTATTTATTAGGTTATATACATTTAGATTTTGGGAGATAATGAGTTCTGAGGGTCTTGCTAATGTTAACAATTCATGTTCCATTTCTAAGACTTATTTTGGGAGAAACAATCAAAAGTCTCATTTGCTCATATTATTCAAATAATCACGTGTGATACCAATGATGTGAGTGAAGATCTAGAATAAACCATTAGCCATAAATGTATAATCTAGCTTTATAACCAAAACTCTTAGAATCTCATATGAGGACATTACTAGACACATTTTTTCTTTGGGCATTTATTACTAGCATTAACATCAACATGTAAGCAACATGGATAAGCAATATAAAGAACAATTTATTTCTTAGAAAGATATCATCAGACTTAGTTAATTGAGAGTTTGGCCTAATCATCAATCCATTACATATAAGGTCTATAAATTATAGAATTAAGCCTTTGTTTGAAATACACAAGCTCCAAACCTCCTAATCCAACACTCTGACTTATTGAAACTTATTACATTTATTTACTAGAACATTAACAAATACCTTTTTGGAATTTTTTTTTAATATACTATAGACAAGTCTTGCACAAGGGGTCCACTAATAATCCTATAGGAAGAATATGACTCCTTAGATAATTTACAAATTAGCTTTTCCAATATACTTCATTCAACTATATAATACAAAGATATTGACTTCAATAACTTCATTCTATAAGGAATTCAAGTGGCATTTGACTTATTTCAAAGTCTACACTCTCCAATGCTATTTGCTGCTCTAGGATTATTTAGAATGCATTTCTTAAAATTAAACATATGTTCAATCAAGGACAAGTATACACTATTTTTATCAAGCATTCAAGGGTCATAACATGAAACTCTTAGAAACACAAATTAAGTAGCACCCATTCTCTTGTTGATTTCAACAAACAACTTCTAAGTTACCATTCTTTAATTAATAAAAATTTAAAGATAATTCTTTGTTAGCATAGTCTAGTGTGCTACACATTCCATTACATTCAAAACTCGAAGTAATATGTATTGGAACAACCAAAAAGAAATACTAGTTTGCTTTGAAAACCACACTTGGAAAATTAAAACATTATTATTCTTGATGCAACAACCAAACATTCAACATATCTAGATAGTTATAATAATATAATTTAATAATGTCATCGTTTTTCAATTGATTATTACACATACATTGATATAGTTGGTTTCAAAACATTACAAAATGAACTATACACATTGCAAAATTGTTACATGGTTTGTTGAAATATTCAAAGTAGATGAATCGACATGGGTTGTGATAGGAGTAAGATGAACAAACATATTTTCATTAAAAATCTAGAGATTTTGAATTGTTTGATAGGGGAGTGAGGGGGGCTATGATTGGTTGTAACTTGGAAGTTATTAAGGGTAGCATAAGAAAAGGATAAAATGTTGTACACATATCTTAGAATATGATGATGTTCAGGGAGGGGGGGTTGATGGAATACTCAACTTCCTTGTTCGACTTACATTTGGTGTTGGATTCTTATTACAACTAACTTGGAAGTTAGTAAGTGCAACATAAGCATGGATTATGATGTTATACATATCTCTCAATATTTGGTTCTTCTAGTAGAGGGATTGATGGAGTACTTCTTTGCCTAAAACTACTTTCACCATGTACAAAATTCCTATTCACTCCCAATTATTTTTTTAATTTTTCTATCTCTCTCCTTCTGTTGTTGGATACTTTCCTCCTCCCTCTATTTCATTAATTATCTTTCATTTTTTTCTCTTCCTTCCTTTTTCTTTGTTCAATTCCATGAAGTTTCTTTGCCTTTATTTATTTGTTCTTCCTTGTTTTTAGCTATTCAAATTTAGCTTTCCTTGCTTCTTGATATTCATTCAAAATGATGTAATCATTTGCAGTAAGGATTTGATATTTTCTGCCCAATCTAAGTACATTATCATATGAGGGAATTTACCTCTTTCTAACCATTTCAATAGGTAGCTTTAGAATTTTCTTAAAAGAACCTTGGTTGCATAATACTTGTTGGTCTACTATTTCAAAAGATTTAAATATCCAGCAAACCAAAATTGTATACACCTTTCTAGTCTTCTTCTTTTTCATTAGGTTCCAAAACTATAATTTCCTAATCTTTTGTATGTGCATAATAATGAATCACCTTAGATCTTGGTAGTGGAGGTGGAGAAGGCGTGGATAATGAGGTTTCTTCACTTTGAAAATCAATCTGCACTCATAAGTTCTCTGCTTCTTTAACCCAATCTTGTTGCTATAAATAGGTATTTTCCTATCTAGTATTATCTAGGTCCTATTTACATTGTTAAGTCCACTTGGGTCCTAGGAAGGAATCTTTCTAGTTAAGCGTTAATTGTCACTTAATCTTATCTAGTTGGTATTTATTTAATGCTTGTGTCCTAGGTTGTTATGAGTTAGTAGTCTCGTGTGATAGGATTAAGCATTTTGCCATGATCTTGTCTAATCCTATTCCTCACCTTGCCTATATAAGCAAGGCATCATATGTACATTACCATATTTATTTTGGCATTTTTGCATCCTTAATCATAGCATGTTATTTCAGTCATAACTCTTGTGGAAGTTATTTTCTCTTGTAGGTGATCTTGGGGTGTTGAAGAGTTGACCATAAACTCGTACATGGTATTAGAGCTTCAATGTTGCATACTTTCTTCACAGACTTAAGGGGCCTGTCTTGGCATGGAATTTTTGTTGAGAGTTGATGTCTTGAGAACCTTGCCATTGAATTGAAGGCGTTAGAGAAAGTTAGGTTTGAATTTTGTTTCATCAAATTTCATTATATATTGACAAATCTGCAAGGGTTTGAATGAGGGTTTCAGTTGCCAAATCCATGGAATAGCTATTTTTTCAAAATAGTTTGGGAAAAATCCAACCTCGTCGTGCGTTCGAAAGGCCTGAGAACCTAAGGAATGACTACCAAATCATCGAAATATGAGACTTTATGTTGGAATGTAAGGCAAAAAAGTTTAGGTCGTATGGATCCGTACTTAGATGTACAACCCATTCAAATTGTTTGCACAATCATCAGTTGGTTGAATATTCCTGTAGTATATTCTTTATTTGTGTCATTGTGGCATCCTATGTGTACTTGGTCAAATCGATACTTGCACTGTAACTTCAATCACATCATCGTATGCCACATTGATGTTCTTGATAGGGTTTATTTTTAAAAGTTTTGTTTTTTATTTGCATAAGGGTTTTTTTGGTTAAGCCCTGGACGCGGGTTTAACCGCTCACGGCCAATGGCTTGTACAAGGGGCTAAGCGCCCAGGGTGGCACAACCATCGTCCTGTCACACTCCTAAATGCCCTACCCCAACGATGTCATTGCTAGGCAACAATGCATTTTATTTTTTCAAAATTCACAGTTGGTGATCATATTATGCGACTGGGGGCTCATTTTTACTCCTATTTAGTCTATGCAAGCCCTAGTTATGGCCTTCTTTTTGTGTTGTCACAAATTACAATCCAGGAGGCAAAAAAATTTGAATGAGATATCGTCAAAAAGTTGGTTTCATCAATTTTGCAGTGGTGCAGGTTATTTTCTAAAATTTTATCATTTTGTAGCATTTATTATTGTTTAAATTCAGATTCATTTTATGGCTCTCAAGCTCATAATTTTTTGTCATGAGCTCTGATTTTCATGATTCTTGCGATGTTGGAAAGGTGTTGAGGATCTCTACATTGCCATCCATGCACATTTTCTTGTATATGTCCTAGGTTTATCATTATTTCAGTTTTTCCTCAAAGGGTGTTCTGAAGATTACTTGGATGTTTTGGCAGTTAAGAGGGTGAAATTTTGATCTTTGCACTTCATTTCAATTCTAGATCATTTTTCAATCAATTGTTGCTTCACAGATTCTTGGGTTGTGCCAATTTGCGAGTTTTCCAATGTTCCTTGACATTGGGTCTGTTGTTGTTTTTTCATGATTCTAACCCAAGTCTTTGAGTGCCTCTAATATGGTTTCTAGCATTAGAGTTATCTTTTCTTTCTTGTCGAATTAAGGATTCTAGTGTTACTCCACAAGTGTGCTTTCAATGCTTCATTGTAGCAGGTTATCTCATTATGGGGGGGTTGTATAGTCTCTCTTGTCATCCTTTGTATGGAGGGAGATTGATTGGATTTGTGATGATTTTTTCATTGAGGGGTTGAATGATCTCTTCTTCATCTCTCTTATGGGGGTATTTTTCCTCCAATAGGGTTTTGTCCTCTCATATTTTATGGAGAGCATTATTGTATTTTATCTCTCTTTTGGGGTGGATTTAAATGTCCCATTAGGTTTTCTTCTTTTCTCCGATTGTGAGAGATTGCATTTGCATTTGTACATGAGTACCTAACATGGCCTCGTATCTAGGACCCATCTTGGTGTCATTTACATAAGTACTCCCTAAGTTGTACTTAAGGGGGGTTGTTGGTGTAAATAAGTATTTTCCTATTCAGGTCCTATTTACATTCTTAAGTCCACTTAGGTCCTAGGAAGGAATCTTTCTAGTTAAGCATTAGTTATCACTTATCTAGTTGGAATTTATTTAATGCTTGTGTCCTAAGCTGTTATGAGTTATTTGTCTCATGTGATAAGATTAAGACACTTGTAATGATCTTGTCTAATCCTATTCCTCACCTTGCCTATATAAGCAAGGCTTCATATGTTCATTGCCATATTCATTTTGGAATTCTTGCATCATTAACCATAGCATGTTATTTCTTACATCTCTCTTGTGGAAGTTATTTTCTCTTGCAAATGATTCTAGGGTATTGAGGAGTTCACCATAAACTCCTTCAAATTTGGTGGGTTAAACTATGTTGGTAAGCTCATTTCATCATGTAAGTCATTTTCATATTGTGTTTGGTTGACATGAGTGATTAAACTTGTGCTCTCATTAGGACTGTTTGTTGATGTTGATCATTTTGTTGCCATGTGTGCTAAACACTATTGCACTTCAACCTCTTCATAACTAGCTAACATTAAGATTCTTGCAATACCCACAACCCCATTTTCTTCTTCTATAGTGAATGTCTCACTTGGTTTCATGTTATTAGAAAGTGCATTTATATTTAGTGGTCAAATTCTAGTCTTTCAAAAATATGCTATGATGTTTTCAAGCATAAGGAAAATCTTGAAAGCATTGCTTGCAAATTCAACCAATTATGTTCTCCTTATTTCAATATGTCGATGTTTTTTCATCCACTTTGACCTTCAATTTTAAAATATTCCTTGAATGGAGCAAAGACACTTACATCCAAGGATAAGGTTAATGGCTAGTACGAGAGGACAACGTAGAATATCAATGCCTAAAGACCTCGGCTCTTGGATTGTGGTTAAAGCAATGCGGCTTCCATGCCCATCAAAGATAAGGAGATGTTGGGTGAATCCCCCTTGGAACCAATCTAGCAAAATGATGCAACCAATTCAAGAATAGGTTTTTAGTCATCCAAGCATGTGGTTGTGCTACCATGTAGGCTCCTGGTTCACAATTAACAATGCAATTTTTGAGTTGTCTTTTTTCCTTGATAAGATATAACCTTGTTATGTCGCTACTTATTGTATTAATGCAAACACAATATTGTTTTTCATTCTCTACTTTTAGATAAAATACGTGACATGCTTCTATTACCCAACTTTGCAATAATTAACAACTCACAATTTTTGTTTGCTTGTACACTTGTTTCATCATAGTTCCATAGCTTGGTTGGCTCATACTGATTGAAATTATACAATTTATCCAATTTTTCATAGAAATATGCCATAATGCTTGGTCACATCATTTCTTTATCACTATATAGACACTATATAATATTTATCATTAATTCTTTTATGATGATTATGGAAACCCATCCACCATGATTTGTCTGGTAAACAATTCTTGAAAAGTTTTGGGTTTGTTTAATATATGTGAGCCAAGTGTGACTTCAATTGAATAACTTCAAGACCACGACCAAGTTGAGCTAAGTATTTTCACCACTCCACTACTTCCAACTCTTCTTCCATATAGAAAAGATAATTGGTGGTCCCTTTCTTTTTGTTGTTAATCCATCTTGATAGTCAATATGTTAAACTTTTGTTAGGGATTCCCCACTTTTTTCATTGTTGATCTTATGTATTAGGAATTATTGTGATAGTTGGTATAGAATAACTCTATAACATGTAAGATTTGGCTGAAGATTATAGCCACCCAAGATCTAGGAACTTCATGAAAGCACAAGAGAGATCAACTATGAAAGAATAATTCTATTCTATCAAAGGATGTAAATGATAGATTATGATCATATGATTGATCAATATTATATCAATGTTGATTTACACATGAGACCACTTGGTTATATAGCCAAGGTCAGACATAGGATTAAAAAATAATATGACAATTGTCTTAATCCGATATCATGAGACAACTAACTCAGCTAATATTAAATGACTTAGGGCACAAGCATTAAATAATAGCCACATAGATAAGATATGATAAGATCTTATCTAAACAACTAAGACTTCTATAAAAACATCTAGGACCTAAGTAAACTTAACATGTAAATAGGACCTACTAATGACTAGATAGGTAAAACATCTATTTACACCATCACCCCCTTAAGTGAAACATAGGGAGTAGATTATTATGAAAATTATGCAAGGATGGGTCCCAGCTATGAGGCCATGTTAGGTACCCATGTACAAATGCAATCTCTCAAAAACGAAGAAAAGGAGAAAACCCAGTGGGACAAAACTCCTCCCCAAAAAGATGAAAACAAAATTCTCTCAATGATGAATAAGAAGGATAAAACCCCATGCGAGGAAAAGACCACCATAAGAGAGAAGAATAGAGACCATGCAAATCCCCTCAATATTGAGTCTTCTGCAATGATGGTAGATGCTCAACATTGAATGTTGAAAATCAATTGCACTAAACAACATTCCTCCCCTTAGGAAGAAACAAAAACAAGATGGTATGTAGGATTTCTTCCCAATCCTGAAAGGAAGATGCGAGAAGAAGGATGATGTGTGATGTCTCTAAATGATGCTCAAATATCTCCATGTCAATAACAAAAGTTGCCACCCTCCAAATAGGCATTCTAGGCCACAATGCAGAAGAAGACAATCCATAATCTCCTAGAAACGATTATCGAACATAATCCAAAGATAAGGATACCTCCTTTTAAGACAAAGAAGCCTCCTCCAAATGTTGTCCAAAAGAATCCACACTCACGTAAAATCATGAAGGATGATCATGTAGAGAATGAACAAGAGGGTTAGTGTGTTCTCTCACAACAACTGAAGAAGGATCATCTCCATCAAAGAGAAGATGAATGCAATCAATGGTGTCTTCTAAATCTAAAATGTGATACTCACAATAAAAACCAACAATGTATGTCAAGTACTCATCCCAAATAGATGTATCTGGAAGACAATGAATGTATTGTTGCACTGAATCACAAGGAGCCAAAACTATGGAAACACAAGCATCCTCAAAAGAAATAATACATGAAGATGGAATATCAACACATGTCTTTAGATCCCCAATAGATAAAATAATACCAAGATTCAAATAACCATACCGCATCTCCTCAAAATTGTCTACATTAGATGCCTCAATGTGAACATCTACTAAATTAGTAGGAGCAAAATGTGAGGTGTAGACTCGAGATTGGTGATCAACCTCCCCAAATGCAACTATATATCTCTATTATGAAAATATTGGATTATGATAGAATTTAGTGTGAATAAAACATTCTTTCTTGCTCCACCATGTGTGATTTGATAGATAGAAAGGAAATTGGTTGATAATGAAGGCAAACAAAGAACATCATTGAATGCTCTATCATCCATGTCAATAGATCCCTTCTCGAAAAACACATATATGTGTCAAACTAGACATCATGATGTGTGGTGATGAACAAAAATCAAATGAAGAGAACATAATCTCTAATGAAGCCATGTGATGTGAGGCTCCTGAATTGAGTATCCACCTCTCTAAATCAGAATTTTCAATTGCAAGAAGTGCTTTCCCTTTATGTCTATCAAAAATTTATGAAGAAGAAGATGATGAACCCCTTGACATAGAAGAAAAATTGATTTGAATCTTCTTAAGAAGATGCTTCAACTCATCAATCTATTTTTGAATAACATTGATGTTCATCATGCCTTGTTTTCTTGCAATATGCATATGTAGGTTTCTCCTTCTTAGATGACTCCCCTTTAGAGGGAGAGGATTTAAATTATTTATGTGACTTGTTCTTTTTATTCTTTTGCTTCTTATCAATATTTGTTGATTCTTTTTGTACCTTAGACTCACTAACTAACAATATTTGTGACTTGGAAGACTTGGTTGGACTCATATGAGTTAACTTCACTTCCTCTTGGATTAGGAGATTTACAAAGTCATCAAACATAGGATCAACATATGGTGCTCCCATAGAAAGATAATGGGTATGAAAGACAAAAAGAAACACTGAATACTTAGGACCAAACTTGGATAACACATTTAAAATCAATTGTAAATCCTCTTTATCAACATGGTGCAATCTTTCAGTTATGTTCTTAGTTGCTTGATTTTGGAGATGTAGTCTTGGATGTGGTCAAAAAATTTACGATCAATATTCATCAAATTATTATTAATCTGATATCCCCTAATCTTATCATTTTTATCAATTTATCAAAAGTGTCATAAGCTTCTTTAGGTGTTTTGCATTAGTAGGTTGAGGAACATGGTTTCCTTTAGATAGGCAATAAACCTTTCCCCATGAGATAATTCCATACTGATTTTCTCCATGAAGTATAATTATATGGAGATAGGAGTTTAACTTGAGATTTCCCTATCGTAAGAACACACAACAAGCAAAAATAAAGCAATCAATCACTGCAAGATTCCCTCCCCCATATTACTCAATCAAGAAACCCCCCCAACAATATATGATTGTGGAACTTTATATTTAGTGTGATCACAGGTGTCACTTGCCAAAAACAACGAAGTGGACTTGATCTTAGAGCATACAAATGTCAAATTTGGCCACAAGCTCAAATTAAAATTGTTACATAGAATTGGATCAATCAGATCACACCACTAAAAAATACATGAAAAATTATGCATTTTCAAAAAAAAACTTAAAAATGCTACCATAGGAGCAAGAATAGAGCCTCAAAAGTTCTCAAAACGAGAATGACTCAACAATACCCGTGAGAATCTACAATTTCTGGAAAAAAAAACTAGGCACCAAAATTAAAAACCAATTGCACCACTATGAAGAGCATGAAATTCTAACCCAAACAAAAAAAAATTGCTCGAGAAAAGGAGGTCCTATTCTTGAGTTATGAGTGTTTGAAGATCAAGTGCAAAATCAAAACTATTAACCATGAAGGGGGCACATTTTTCTTAAGGATGTTGACGCCACTGTTGACATAGTGTTGGCATAAATAGTCAACAAGTTTAAAATTGAAGATCGATTAGCTATCACAAGTCAGTGTGAGGGTTGACAAAATATAAAAGAATATTTCAGAAATCTTTGACCAAGGGAATATGGGCAATGTGGTCAGAATTTTCCAAAAATGACAGGTGGAATGGACAAAATATCTCCGATGGCTGATGAAATATTCAGTTTATTGGCACAGTTGGTGAAGTCCACATATGCTTCTTGGCCAATGTGTAGCACCACGTGGCAGGTGGATCTACCGCTGTAGTAATGTAGTACTCGACGATACTGCAATACTTTTAAAAAATGCAAATAATAATTTAAATTATTAATTTCAAAATTGAAAATAATATATAAAAATAGAATTTTAAGCCTTCATTTTTTTCTTGCCTATAACCTGATGGTATGATTTTTATAGATATTTTTCTATCATACAACCATATGACTATATAGTTGGTCGTACAACTGAATTGGATAAAATTTTCCTCTGAACCCTAGGGAAAAGTGCTCAAAATTTAGTGATTTGATAGTCGATCTTGGGGGTTTTGGGCATCCTAGATGCCATGGCAAGGATTTTTTTTACAAGCACTCTTTAACTTCAAACCCTCATAGATTTGGCCTCATATGTATGATTTGGACAAAAGAAAAGGAAAAACTAACTATCCTAAACCTTTTGAATTGAATAGTGAGCTCATATTTAAACTCGCAATACAAAACCACAAAGAGGAAACCTCCAAATCTAGTATTTCTTTCAAGATTTTTCTGATTCTTGTTATCAATAGTTTTGCATCCTGCTGAATGCAGTATTCAACAAACTACTGAAACATGGAAACCTCTTTTAGATGTGGGTGATCTACACGAAAGAGGAATCTCCAAAGTGAGTTGGTTCTCCGAATGATGAATTCTATTGTAAAATAGCTTCTAAGGAAAGGGATGAAGAATAACTAAACATAAAAAACTATTTCTAAAAGATGATTCACCAAACTTATAAGAATTCAAACCTAACCACTCATAACAACTTCTCTATTGCAGTAATTCTCACAATCTCATTGGCACATATCCCATCAGTGATTCGCATGAAGATCTGGAAAAAAAATACAAAATACAACCTGAAACATGTAATTCTGAAACACCACCTATAACAGCAAGACATAAAAGGATTTCAATTTGAAAACACAAGTACATCAGATTGCCATTACAAAATTTGAGACAGAAAATAAGGAGAAATTTGTTGCTCTATTAAAATTGGAAGAGTGTCAATCTGTCCATACTGAGTATCAAAAGGGTTTACAAGCTCTCCCAAAATGAGTAAGGGCAAGAAACTCTGATCTGAACTTTGAGAATGGAGAGTTGAAAGACTAAATCTATCAAAAGAACTCTCAAGGAAAACCCTAATCCGAGCTCAGAAAAAAGCTCAAGAAAAAAGGCTCCAAACAAACTCAAAAACTACTTTAAAAGCAGAAAAAAGCATAATGCTTTTAAGATTACACTGTCAAGCCTCTAAAAATAGGAAGAAGTTCAAAGTTCTAATGTTTTGATACCTCAAAGGAGTTGTAGCAGAGTAACTATTAGTCTTCCTCCACAAGAAGCTGAAAGTGAGAAGGAAGACAACATGTTTTGGGACAACCTCGAAGCTTTTGTTTCAAACTTAGATGCCAAACACTCACCTTTTGAGGGAGAAAATTTGGAGCAGCAGCTTGAGGAGACAAAAGGGGATGTCCAAACTCAAGGTTTGACCAATTTATTTGAAGAATTTCCTCCATTTTTTAGTTATGATGAAGATAATGCATATGAAACAACAAAGCCATCGAGTTTTGATCAGAAAAGCCATGAAGATGTCAATGATAAGCCGTTGATCTGTTCACAAGGAAGTAAAGATAACATGGTTATCAAATGTCAAAATTCCAATAAGCATGATGCAACAATTCAAACAAAACGAGATCAAGCTGCACATAAGCATGACACTGTTGTACACGGTAATGGCCTTGATGTCTTGACAAGTTTTCAAGAATGTAGTCAAGAGGACACCTCAAGGCCTATTATGCATATTGAAGATAATAATGGGACCCATGAGGACTTTTACGCTAATATAATTGATGAGTTTTGCGCAAAGTTGGATGATATGTTTTCAAAGGATCCTCATCAAAAGAATGAGATTGAAGTAGTAGGTAACCAGCAAAGAACCAGAGGTGCAGGTTCCGTTTTCACCCTTTCGAGAGGTTGTCCCATCAGACATCTAGCCAGGGATGTTGGCAGGATCCAAAGGATTTCCAGTGCACCTAAGGATGAGGTGGTAGTCGAGGAGCAGCAAGTCCCACTTTGTCATTTTGGGCAAACAAGAGGTATGCTTGATCAGATTCACATGATCTACGTTTTTTATTGTTATTTACAAGTTGCAGTAGAACAAGGTGTGAGAAGTATCCTTATTTTCCACCTCTTAGTGCAAATTTGTGAGAAGGCAAAGTATCTTCAGTTGACTAGGAGAGGCAGTTATTTTTCAAAACCCATAAACGGTTTTGTTTGAGTACCTTTTTGCTGGTTAGAGTATGTTAGAGAGTAGTTTGCAAATAAGTGTGTTTCGCACATTTCATTTCAGTAGTTTGCTTTCCCTAAGCGCTGCTGCGCGTTGTTTTGTTGGCCATCAGGGCCTTTTAGTTTGCTTTCGGTTTTGTTTCATTTTCTTGCTACTGTTTGGAGTGTTGTTGTTCATGTTTTCTGAGTTCACAAGAAAGGGTAGATTTGACTTTGCGCCCAATGAATTGTTTTAAAGGCCACTGATCTATGCTTAGCAGGCAAGCATATAGTGGAAATCGCCAAAATGCTACATATTTTTTGCCTCAGCTCAAATGGAGGAGCAGGCTGATTGTTATTTACCATAAAGTGAAATTGTAGATTGAACTCTAAATGTTGTTTCGCATTATCTTTATGCATCAAACAACAGTTATGCATTTTAAAGAAAGATAGAGTTTCAGAGTGCCATTCAGATGTAGCAGATTTAAAAGAAATACAGAATTGAGAACATGACCAAAATAGCATTTCAGATGCTTTTATTCATTTCAAAAAGAACTCATATTTTTACAAGGCTTCATTTGATTTCACAATCAGAATAGTGTTACAACATTGCATGAAATGCATTTTTCTTTTCAATTGAAAAGCAGGATCGAAATCAAAGATCCACACAAGCCGTGGATATAACTATGACAACACATTTCTAATAGCACATCGCACTAGTGAAGATGCAGAAAGGAAGACACATAAGCAACAGCATAATCATCATTGCCTGATTATCGATGCTTGATGTTGAATGGTGCACCTCGTCTTCTCGAGCTTCGTCGACCTGTGAGAGGAAAAGAGGGGTGTCAGTGGCTCCGACTATGATGTAACCTATATGATGCACCGACAAAATAGTACATCATACTATTAGCAATGCATTGAAACAATCAATCAAATGCAGTATGAAAGAAGTGAGCTGAAGGAGAAGTATCAACATCATAATCAACATGTTCTATTTTTTATGCTAACACTGTTTGTTTCCTTGTGCAGGTATAGGTAAAGTCATGAAGCTGAACATTATTTGAAGACCAAGCATGTGGAGTAAAACGGGCTCCCACAAGGGTAGAGCCCGGCATGCTGCCCTATGCATTAAATGGGCTGATTTTAAAAGATGCTTCATCATATACATTGAATGAAATGAAATACAACTGAAAGAGTAAAACAAAGAATCCATCAGGTAACGAAACCAACTGTGCATTCATAACGATCAAGATTCTTTCTGAAGGCTACAAGTGAACAGTGAGTTTAGTTCACTTAAGGAATTTAACTGAGTACATCTACATTAGAAATTGCTGAATAACTTCACTTTCTATGCTGATTATGTCTTGTAAGTTTCAATTCATTATTTCTCTTTTGGATAGTGAACAGGCATACATATGCCTTAATGTTTTGTTCTAATTTTCATCATCAAAGAGCAGTTTCTGAGAGCAGTTTGTGCAGTGAAATATAAAAATGCATGAAGAGTATCATGTTGCTCATAAGAACAAACACAGACAGTGCATTTGAGTATTAAATGATTCTGAGTTACCAGTTAGATATGAACCAGTGAGTAAAGGAGGTGGTACTGATGCAATGTCGCATTCCGAGAGCAAAAAGGTAAAGCCTCTACAGAATTCAAATGTAGAAAATGAAAGTTGTGTTAGAGTTTAGTACTGGTTATTAGGAGCTACAACAAGACAGTGAATTCATTCTGGTTGGGATGGTGCCTTAGACGGGTTCGTGTATCTATGATTAGTAGAGGACAACAATCAAATGTGATATACTTTCATTTTGTTTTCAGTGAGATACAAGTGTCAAGTAAGACATCACTTGTAATAGGTCAAGCCATTAATTAGATACAACAAATGTGCAGGATTGTGATCGTTTTCAGATTACTCAGTCAAGGTCTTGACAAAACAGTGATGCAATCAGTTGCTTTCTTTTGAGACACACAGAATGCAGGGAGGTTAAAATAAAGACAAATATCCAAGGCATCTTTTGTTTCAGAAGTAGATGCAAAATATCACTGAATGTTTAACCAAAACAGAAGTAAATCACAAGATATACAGTTTTTCGCACTAGGTCAAGCTTCAGAAGAGAGGAAATGCATTTTTCTATAATAGTTCCAAAGACCCATTTTCAATTAGCATCAAATACAGAAAAATGGAGTTTCTCTTAAAGGTCTCGAGTACCCATTTCAGGGTTAGCTTCAAAAGTGCAGGAAAAACAATAATAAAGATTTTCAGTATAACCTTTTTATCTACAAGAGGTCTCCCGGAAAGCACATTGTCTTGGCAATAGGAAAGGAAATAATAAAGCTTTCGGCAAGACATAGGATTATCTGTGAGAGGTCTCTCTGAAAACACAATGTCTTGGCGACTAGGAAGAAGTGAAGAATTTCGGCAAGACACAAGCTCTCTACAAGAGGTCTCTGTGATGATGGTAAGCTATAGCGACACTCATAAGACAGAAACCAGAGATTCATGAAGTTTTCAGGAACCAAGGGTTGAGCTCTCAAAGTGATGGCGAGCTCTCACCGAAGAATAGAGCGCTACAATGATAGATGTGAACATAGAAAAGCAGAGAAGTGATGACATTAGAGTGTGTTAGCCACGGCTTTGAGGCGGAAATGAGCAAAATACGAAGCCATAAAGTCTAAGAACACAAAGCTTACCTCTGCACAGTAAAGGAAAGTAGGAATACAAGTCGAGCTTTCATGGAATGGACTGTAGAAGTCGAGCTCAAACTCATGATGGCATGGAGGAGCAAAGGAAAGATCAGAGTCAAAAACAAACTCATGCAGGCCGCGACATTGTCTCTTTTTGGTGTTCAAATAAGAAGTGGAAAGAGCTTCAATACTTTGAAGTCAGACTTACCCACTGAAGTTTCGGTCAACTGGAGAGCAGGGAAAGATTACTGAAGCACACGAGCTCGAATCCAACACCATCATGGCGGCGTTGTTCTTGCAGACAGAGTTTCCTTCTTTCCAAAGTCACAGGTGTGAAATGATGATAATTAGGGTTTGACCCTATTTTGATCAAAGCCCTAATTCGAGCCTTATGAAGTTCCAGAATGTTCATTCAAAATGCACATGTTGAATATCAAATGGAGGTCGAAACCCATAACACCTTCCTTATGATTTATTTAAACCCAAGTCTAAATCAATGTTTATGTAACGCCGAAATTCTATGCTAGGGTGATGTCTTAGGTATTTGAGACTTATTGTTTTGCCTTAGAGAAATAAGGGTTTTTGCCTTAGGGTATTGTTTTAAGTGAAGAGCAATTAGGGGAGATTTATGAATGCCTTATGCTTAGTGCCATATTTTTAGGGTTTCACATTTTAATTGGTTTTATGAGAAATCAATGAGAAGTTTTGATAAGAAGAAGATTGTGTAATGTGTTTTTATGATTTTTGAGAAAATCATAATGTTGTAATGAAGAGATAAGCAGTTTTATTTTTGCAAAAGATTTCCAATCTTTGAGTTGCAAAAATAGACAATTGTAAAAAAATCTGCATCTTGTAAAAGCAGAAGCATAAAAGCGATATTCTATAACTTGCTTTATGTTTTCTTGCTATTTTTAGCAGATCTTTGATTGACTTTTCTTCTTGGTCGGATTTCAGACTTGTCTTGGAGAGATAAGGTGTTTTTTGTGCTTTTAAAGCAGATTTAGCCTATTTTTAGAGGCTTGACAGGTTCATCATAAAAGCATTGTGCTTTTTTCTGCTTTTAAGCAGGTTTTTGAGTTTGTTTGAAGCTTTTTTTCCTTGAGCTTTTTCTGAGCTCGGATTAGGGTTTCCTTGAGAGTTCTTTTGATAGATTTAGTCTTTCAACTCTCATTCTCAGCAGTTCAGATCAAAGTTTCTTGCCCTTACTCATTTTGGGGAGCTTGTAAACCTTTTGGTACTCAGTTTGGATAGATTGATACTCTTCCAGTTTTAATAGAGCAGCAAATTTCTCCTTCTTATTTTCTGTCACAAATTTTGTAATGGCAATCTAATATACTTGTGTTTTCAAATTGAAATCCTTTTATGTCTTGCTGTTATAGGTGGTGTTTCAGAATTACATGTTTCAGGTTGCATGTTGTATTTGTTTTCCAGATCTTCATGCGAATCACTGATGGGATATGTGCCAATGAGATTGTGAGAATTACTGCAATAGAGAAGTTGTTATGAGTGGTTAGGTCTAAATTCTTATAAGTTTGGTGAATCATCTTTTAGAAATAGGTTTTTATGTTCAGTTATTCTTCATCCCTTTCCTCAGAAGCTGTTTTAGAATAGAATTCATCATTTGGAGAACCAGCTCACTCTGGAGAATCCTCTTTCGCATAAGATCACCCACATCTGAAAGATGTTTCCATGTTTCAGTAGTCTGCTGAATACTACATTCAACAGGGTGCAAAACTATTGATAACAATTCTCTTAGTTATCATTTGATGCAAGAGAAGAGCATACTCAACTTTTCAAAATCCACCATGATTTACAACCTATATTTTTTAATAAAGACTAACAAGAAGCAATCTCACAAGCTCTGATACCATGTAAGAGTTGGTATAGAATAACTCTACACCATGCAAGATTTGGCTGAAGATTATAGCCACCCAAGATCTAGGAACTTCATGAAAGCACAACATAGATCAACTATAAAAGAATAATGTTATTCTATAAAAGGATGCATATGATAATTATGATCATATGATTGATCAATATTATATCAATGTTGATTTACACATGAGACCACCTGGTTATATAGCTAAGGCGAGACATACGATTAAATAGGATTATGACAAGTGTCTTAATCCTATGTCATGAGACAACTAGGTCAACTAATATTAAATGACTTAGGACACAAGAATTAAATAAAAGCCACAGAGCTAAGATATGATAAGATGTTATCTAGACAACTAAGACTTCTAGAAAAACACTTAGGACCTAAGTAAACTTAACATGTAAATATGACCCACTAATGACTAGATAGGTAAAAACCTATTTACACCAACAATTGTCCTTGACGTATTTGATAGCACCATCCATATCTTCTTGTGTCCACTCACTTCTATTGCATTTTGTCTTTTGTCTATGATGTTAAGAATAATTGATAGCAATGTCCATGATTTGTGCATTGTTATCAAACATATTATAGATTGTGTTATTGTGAGGTCAGTTGATTGAAGTATCATCATCATCTAGGTCAACTACATTCAGTTTCACATCCCTTGGTAAATGGGTGCTTAGCCTTTGATTTGTTCTTTTACTTTTCCTCTTTTCTATTGTCATAATGTCTAAACAAAAAGATATCAATTGACATCTATATGCAAAAACATGTAATAATTGAGCTACTTATTATATAACACAAACCATGTAAAATAATTTTGTTATACTACGTAATATGGAGCCACTATTGTACACACGGTTTATGTTATACCTAAAATATAGTCTGAAAACCTTACTTGTTTTTAAATATATTATTTTGTAAACATACAAACATATGTATAAATGTCAAACTTCTACGATATAAAAACTACTAATCACATGCCTTAGATTTCTTTAAAATATTATTGTGAGAAACATTGATATGTATGCACATGTATTTGTATATGTATATGTATATAAATATGAACAAATAAATATATAAAACATATCACATTTCTTCTCAATTGTTCATAAGAATTTACTTTTTCTCTTTCATATTATCATAATGCATAAAAAAAGATGTCAATTAATATCCATGTGTGAAAATATGTAATAATAGAGCTTCTTATTATAACATAAACTATGTACAATAATTTCAAGATATACTAAGTGATGTGCAATCATTATTGTGCATGGTTTATGTCGTAACAGGTAGTGTGAAAATCTGATTTGTTTTGAAATATATTATTTTACAATATATATCTATTTGTATATGTATATGTATATGTATGTGTGTGTATGTATATATATGTATATATGTATGTATGTATTCATGCATGCATGTGTATATC